>KK119482.1:40148-60719 GCA_000611955.2 Stegodyphus mimosarum
ATGCCCGTGTATGATTCTCAGACTGCACAAGCCTTCTTCAGAGCACAACACGTCTCGCTTCTTCCATGGCTTGTTTATTTCCCAGATATGTCACCCATTGAGCATGTCTGAGATTTCATCGGTCGGCGACTCACTCGTTCAGGTGGTGCGACACACACTAAGACTGAACTTTGGTGCCAAGTCGAAGCCATATGGAATGCCATTCTCCAGGATTACATTCAGAATCTGTGTGATTCAATGTCACAACGTGTACAGGCTCTGATCTCTTATCATGGCGGACGCACAAAGTACTGATTTCCGACATTTTTTTTTGTCTTGTAAATTTGATCGTTTATTTGTACTACTATGTGGAATCAATTTCATTCATTTCCTCATTTCCGACAATTCCTCCATGGTGTTGTATTTTTCACAAACATTAGCCTATTTAGTCAACAGCAACAGTTTGCTCCAAATCGAGGAATATTTAAGAAGCATAGTACTGAACAGCGATTTTTTCGTTTTAAAAGATTCATCTTCTATCAAACAGGAGTTTCCAATATACCTTAGAGAGGTTACTTAAGCTGAACACTTAACTATTAGTGTATAAATTTTGAAAAGCGTAATGTATAAGGAATAAAATTTATCTTCAGACCTAAATTTAATATCATAATATGAAACAAAGAGGAATTTTTTATCTGACAGTAATTGATACAAATTTGCAACTGGCTCCTAAAAGGATTCTCAGCTTTCGTCTCAAGCATTTTGCAAAGAATTAAGAGATTAATATAGCGCGTAGATCTTTTTCTTTGTAATAAAAGTCTAACTATATCCTTCCTACAATCTATTTTCTGTCAGTTTGACACTAAACTTCAATTTCATGAGCTCTGTTCTTTGAAGCATTTTTATACGTTCATGTCAAAAATAAAGTTTTTGAATTTAAGACTGCAACAATAGAAAAGAAAAAACTTACGCTGATTCGGAATAGATCGGCTTCGCGACTGCGAAGTATCTAAGATAAATAATTTCTCTCAAGCTGTCTACAGGCATAAAATATCCTGCTTTATTAATTTCAGCAATTTCAAAACCATTTCCGTTTTTCTAGATTGCAGACCAATGTTTTCGGAGAGAGAAATAAATAAAACAGTTATTAATTATTTCAATTATTTTTGACATTTTATGTGATGACCTCGTTTAGTCGTCGGAACTTCGGTTTTAATTTAACTATCTTGTAGCTGTAGTTCCTTCTCCTAAAATGCAAAACTTATGATTATGTAACTGAGTATTTAGATTCATGGAAACGACAGCCACTTCAATTAAACAAGGTTTTATTCTCTGAGAACAAACTGAACGCTAAAATGCATAAGAAACCGAAGAGAAGAAAGCAGTACCTAAAGTATGAACTGGGACATTTTTGAATTCACCGAGCCCTCGGATTTGCTATTCCAGCCTCTACACCACTCGACTACTTAAGGGCCATCGGTGTGGTTCGGTTCATTGAGATTACGACAAAGCAGACTAGGACTATATGCCTAAGATGAGGGATGCCTTTGTGGAGGACTTAGGGAAACTGACTCGTATACACGTTACACGAGGGGAAAACCATGCAACCACTCATTCAGCTAGCCCGTTCGCCTGAATTCGAACCCACTACGGAAGTACCAGTGTTCAGTGATCTTACAGCTTAGCCTCTGGTGGGCCATCTTGAAGGGCCATTCACACAGTGGTTTATCTGAGTTAACGGAGTCGGTTTCATGTGTCGACTAGCTCTTTACGCGAAGTTCAGATTTTTGAATTCGCTCCGCTAGGAAGAAAAACTGGTATTTCAGCAGCGTCGGTTATTTAATAAAATATCGCTGCCCTGATAGATACAAGGTTAGCTACGCTGGCCTCGTTTCGATTTCCCGAGAAAGCTTGGATAATTTTAAGTGCATAGTGTCTGTACGCCATGGAGGCACTTAAAATACTGGCATCAAATTTGAGAAGGAAATGTACAGTTAGTATTGTGGAACTATACCTGTAAAACAGTTGATGAAGTTCTGATGTCCTACGCAGATCTTCCTATTCTGCTCTGTGATAAAATACTTCTAAAGTTAAGAAATGTTTCTTTTTTTTATTTCCAGTGCTCAAAAAGCCTCCGGAAACTTGTCCTTAGACGAAAGAAATATACCTAAAAGAACGAAATAAAATAACTTACTTGGAACCCTTTTCATTGTGAAAACTTTCTTTGAAAACAAGAATTTTACTTTAACTATGGTCAATAAGCAAGACTGGAACATGCATCATGCTGTGGAAAATTGTTTGACACGTGTTGTCTCATAACGGAAAAGATCAACAATTTCAGTGTCACGTCTGATATTTATTTTCATCGGCGCAGTTAGTTCCAGTCAAATTGATTCTTTTCTGCCAGAAGGGATGTCAAAAGTAAACAACCGCACTTTCAAAATTAGGAAAAAAAGCAACCATAGATTGGCGTAAATTTTGCATAAAATTGTTACATTCAAAATACTTTTGGGGCCAGTAGTTTTTTATTATAATATCAAAATACGAAAATTCACAAATAATTGAATTAAATGCAATGCATTGATTAATTGAATAAAATTCTGTAATCATTAATTCTACTTAATTCATTAATTCTCGTATCTTAAAAATTCAGTAACCTACGTAACCCTGTGCTTCTCTAAATTGCATTTTGTGAGAAACATAAAAAATTCACTCCCTTAAATAGAGCTCGAGAACTTGCGTACAGTGGTTAATGCCGAATATTAAGGAAACAATTATTGTGACCTAAAAGATAACCGACCAACCCATTGCATGGTCAGTAAATTTTGTACTTTAATGGAATAATTTCATCTTTCAAATAGTAGAACATTCTACATATATTGCTGATCTCAAATTTTCAGAATAGTCTTTGACAGAATTATCGGAATTGATCCCAGAAGGGAAAGAAAGTTATTAACTCAAAATAGAATTTATGCCATTGTCGTATTTCCTAGAAAAATCATAATATTCCGATATATAATTTGATTATATGAATACCATATTATTATTATGCTTTGTTTTATTTAAACAGTTAGAAATAAAAATCTTCCAAAAATATAAATTAAATAAATAAATAAAAATTATAATTCGAATTTAATGTAACAAAATTACCAAAATTAACCTGACCTAATAGTGAATACTATACAAAAAAATTAAAAGCATATAATTTACTAAACCTTTGATTAAATAGTTTACAAATAACATTTTCGCAAGTATTAATTTTATAATCAGTATACATATTGTATTTACTACTAATATTACAGCCATTAGTATTAATAACACATGACTGAGATACTGCAGTTTACTAAAATTTTAAAATTTAAAAATTTTGAGATTAAAAAAAGTATCATTACCTCGAGTTATAAATGAAAGCGATGTAACAAAACGCTGCCTAAGTTGAGAACCATTAGACGTAAATGCCTCTTTTTCAGGAACAAAAAAAGTTTCAAACTATATAGAAGTATTTCCCTTCTAACTTCTAACTAGTACAGAAGAAATAAGTGTACGTGAAGTAGTAAAAAGACTTCCTTTAGCTGGGGGACAGAGACTCAGAAAATGCAACTGCTCATAAAGTGTATTACGAAGATGTGTTTGTGCAAATCAGCTGATATACTTTATAATTCAAAATGCCATAACAGTCAACCTTGTTATGACAGTTAGTAAGAAGTATTAAAGAAAAATGTACTGCATTTTTATTAGCTCTGAAATTTCATAATTTTTATTTATTTTTTTAGCTATCAATTTCATTTTTTTAACTATTGCCAAAAATATTTTTAAAAATGTTTTAAATCTCTTCAATAGTTGTCGAGACAATTGTGCATTAGTTCAGCTTTTTCACATGGGATCTTATTCGTGAAATGGCATAAATATCGCATTTTTTTAATTTGCATTTGTTATAAGTCTTTAAAAAATAATTGTAAGACAGTTCCATCGACACAATATTAATTCACGCCATATTTTAATCACGTTTAAAATTTACATTAACAATTAAAAAATAAAGTGTGTTTTAACATTTTGGGGACACACTGTATAAAATTTACCTGCGAATGGAAGATCCTATTATAAGTAATGCCTTGTTTTGGGATTTTATCAGAACGCATTTGAAACTCCTAAGATTTACCACAAAGGCCTTATAAAAGCTCGAAATAGAATCATATTAAATCATACTTCGGACTTTTACCAAGCCACTTTGGTAAAGCTAGGTTTTACGAGACTTCGGGCTCTTACAGTAACATATATATATGATATTTTACTGCGTGTTACTTGGAAGCGAGACGAATAATCGAAGAAACCAGGTACCTTTTTCATCTGGCAGTCGCAATGGCTGAGGGTGACAGCATGAAGACAAAGCTAACAAAACGAAACTCGAATACTCACAATGTTTATTTCTTTTCACATCCAATCATTTTTTATGGACAATATATTTCTAGATCATAGTTAAGTACAATAATTTTTATGTATACTGTGTCATAGTTTAAGAGCAAAGGAGGGACAATTAAGCATAGCAGCGCAGAGGTTTTGCAGGGCAGGGGCAGTTAAGAAAAAGAAATAATAATTTGTAATTGCTCGCGAAGCAGTATTTTATACTAGACAGGCGCATATATACAGCTAAGCTGCGATTGGTTAATTTTAGGTTTTAGTTCTTTTTACAAGCAGCGTTATGCAACGGTCATATGATTTTGGAAAGATGTCGAACTTGTGAGACAAGATGAACTTAGGGAGAGAACACCAACTTTAGAATAGTAAGTTTTGAGGTTGCCAATTATTTCTTAGCGTAGCCATCGCTTTTTTATTATATCTTACATATTCTCTCCTTCAAAATGAAGGCTGGGAGAGCATTTTGGAAGAAAAAAGAAGCATTAGTGTATTAGCGAAGTAAGAGAAATTTTATCATGTGGGGAAAGACATGAGGAAGCATCAAGGACATAGCCTGCAGGTTTTATTATGTCCCGTCATTGTTCATGAACTTTCTCATATGTAGAATATGAAATACTTAAACATATAATTTACAACTGTTATAACAAAAATATAATATGTAAATAAAGCTGAGTAATAAATTAACACAAATATAATTTTTGAAAGTCCTCAAGTTCTTGGAAAAATGTCCAACAAAAAGTCTTGTAAACTTTCTTGGTGAAAATAGTTCCACAAAGTAAATGTCAATAGAATATTTTTCAAACTTTCTAGATGAAAATATTTCCACATGAAAACTGGAGGATATAAGATAATTTATGATTAATTGAGTAAATTATTATTGTGGATACTTGACATATTTAATAAAATAGAAAAATTCAATAGAAAAACATGATGATGTGATGCAACACTGAATAACCTAATGATACTTTGACGATTGCTTGGCATGTCCTCTCCAATAAAATCAGCGTACTAGCTTGCTGATGGTTGGGGGATGCTTAAGTACAATATATCAAAAAACTTCCGTTCCTTAGAGAAAAGGTAACTGGTTTGTGGCATTGTACAATCGTCAAAGTTTTTTTTTTTCAAAAATCTTTCATATTAATTAATAAAAGTACAAAATTATGCAAAACCAAGACTTAAATTTAAGACAAATAACTCGTATAATCAAGTTAAAGTCCTTTAAGTTTTGCAAAATATAATTAAATATTACCCTACAATAAGAAGAAAGAAAAGGAAAAAAATGTTTTAAAAAATGTTTGTGTGTGTGTATGTGGTAGCACTTACGCGCTAAGATAGGGCAAGAGGATTGTGACTGGTAAAGAAAATATAAAAACCAAAGTCAGTTTCATAACCATAGCTGAATCTCCTAAACAATAAAATTTTGGGGGGTTGTAAGAAGTGTTCCTAGGGGGACAACGGGCGTGTGCTATCACTTCCTGTATCCTCCCTAAAGGAGTAATACACATAGCGTAAAAACTTACGTCGGGAAAAAATAAAAAAGATGTTGTCTTTGATTGAGATTCTCGTATTGAATCCAGATATTCACTTCCAAAGAAAAATGCGGTGTTAGAGGGTTTCCTCTCCTCATCTCCTGCGCTATGGGGGGCGTATACAACAAATTTAGAACGGAAAAACTCTGGGAAGAAGGAAATGCAGGATAGGAAAGGAACCAGATTGGGAAAGGTCAAATTCAGGAAAAATAAATTGTCATAATTATGTTTTAAAATCTTTATCAAGTTTTAAAATGTCATAATCGGAAAAAATTCATGCAGACTTTGGAAACCCAAAATAAATTAATTTTTCACAAAAACAGGCATTTTACTATTTCTAACAGTTAATTTAAATTCAGTTGCAGAGTTAAATTAAATCAAATTGCAAGCAGTGTTATGTAACAGTCATATGTTTTTTGAAAGATCTAAAAATTGAGAGAAAATATGAACTTTGCGGGAGAACACCAAATTTAGAATAGCCAATTTTGAGGTTGCCAATTATTTCTTAGAGTATCCATCGTATTTTATTATATCTTACGCACACACACCATATATACACACGTATGATTAACTTTTGTGGGTATAGCTGATATGGTTTGATAATAGGAGCCCGCACAAACCTGAAAATTATCCATTTGAGAAAATCCAGTTTAAAGATGAAATATCACTATTCCCTAATTTATAGTTTTCAAAGCACATTTAAAATTAACCAGAAGCATTTAACCGTTATTTAGTTATTCCTTTTTTTTGTTTATGTAGCTTATCGGCTTCTTTCCCCCTTTTTTAGCAATTCAAGTCTCTATACTGGCCTTGCGTCGTTTGCCTGCGAATTTTATTTGTTTCTTCAGCAAATACTACGCAGTTAGCTCCAAGTATACATTCTATTTCTTTCATGATGAACAACATTGCCTGTTTTCCCTCATTAAGATTGGCTACTGCTAAATTTACAGAAACTTCTACAATTTTTCTAGTTTTGTTTGTTATTTCGGGACAAAATATTCAAATAGATGAACTTAACGACTCATTCAGTTTTTTGTGTTCGACCACTAATGCATGTTTTTAGCAAGTCTGGGTGAGATAATTCTTTAAATTTTGTTATAGTATACATAACTGCTCAAGAAATTGAATTTGTATGTTTCAAGTTTTGCTTTGTGCCACTTAAAACAGCTGTTTGTTTTGCGTATTAAAAATCTATATCATGTGGGTAAAAGTCGGGATTCCTTCATCGTCATTTGAACTTTTAGGATACCAAATAGAGCATATCACGTTTTACATACCACGGTAATTGCCAGAATGCTTGCTAATGGCATTACCGCAATATATTGTTAGTTGATCCATAAGCACATGTGTGAGTCGACTTTTACCGCTCAGAGGCTTCTTGTTCTACAGTTTCTTTCCACGGAATTCCAGCTTTAATTTCCTCAACCCATTCATTTTTGAATTGGCCTGCAAATCCTATCTGCAAAACTCGAACATTATGTGGGTTATATTTCGTAAGGGCTTAGAAAGTTTTACAGTTACCATCAATATATGTGATTGTATACATTATTATATATATATTAATTATTTTGCTGATGCAGACACATTCATATCAACATCATTACTTCTTGTGAATTAATTTCCGAGAAAGTTCTTCCTTTTCCGTTTCTTCGGTCTTTTGGTATTATTATTCATTTTCTAATTACAAAACAAAATTCTTTATATAAGCGTTTACGCAGTAAACAAACATGCTATGAAAGACCGAAATAGATGCACATAAACAACGTTTGATTCAGGAAGAAAATAAGAACTATCAATTAACAGACTACCAGCAAGTGGAAGCTGAATAGTTGCAATCCTTCTCCCCTGCAAGAAAAGCAAATAAAAAACACAGTATTAAATATTTCTGCATATAATAATGAAAATTGGAACTCGTACTCAGGGTAAGTAATATGTAAACAACAACCACAGTTATCCCCTTAACAAGCGTCGCTCGTGTACTTTTAAAGTTTTATGATTCAACTTTTATAAATATTCTTTGATTAAAGAATATGAGGGAAAATTTTAAAAGAAAGTAACCATTATGAGAAATATTTCCTTTAATTACCATCATACTCGCACAGAATGAAATTATAGCTGCGCAGGCTTTACAATGTATATTATTTGGATCACCTTAAAGTTAATCAAATGGTAAATAAAACACACTCGCATGTATTTATTTTGAATAAAAAAATTAAAATAGTATAAAACATAATGTTAATTTAGCATCAGTTCGTAATAATTTCTAGTAATGCTTAAAAAGGAAAAATAAATGCGGTAGGGTTAAAACTAATATGAGAATTAAGTCAGTAAAAAGCAGAAAAAGGGAAATACAACGAGTTATGAAAAAAAGAGTTGTTGCGTAAATCATTTTCCCATGTCAAGCGTTATCATTAAAGAAAGAAATAATTAACGAGAAAAGAAGGTTAAAGAAGAATTGCAATAAATGTCTGAGATTGTTTATTCAAATTAAATTCACTTAATCACTTAATTTTGGAAAACTCCCTTAATTCACTTAATTTTCACTGAGTTTTGGAAATGTTTCGTTATACTGAAAGGTTACTCCATGCACCTGCTTTCGACATTTTTTCTTACCTATATTCGTATCACGAGTTCACAAACTCCAAGATAATTAATTACCTTTTATCATGAATTATTCTCAGCGCCTTTAATTATCTCTGTCTCTGGAAAAAGAAATGAAAATAATAAAAAAATGCTTATTTTTTTGTTTTGAAAAGCAAATAAAATTTAAGCAAGATAATTTTTTAAACTAAATTAAGCACTTCAACTATGACATGTATAATTTAGATGAATAAAAATACAATATATTTACTTTATTTTCTAGAGGCATTAGGTTTACTTCGGAGCAGGATACGTGGAAAATCAACGATGCTTTCGCTGGGACTCGAACTCCGGACCTCTCAATTTCTGACCGAAGGTGCTTCACCACGAAGGCACTCGGTAAGGAAGCAGAAAATTCTTGACATCTTTCTGCTTTTAAATGGCGACAGAGGAGGAGGGGCAAATTCTGGTGTGACGAATTATCTTGCACCATATTTTAGCTCGGGCGCCAATATAGGATGATTTAAAAATTTTTTGAAGAGAGGAATCATGAAAAATTAGCGATGCCTTTGCAGGGATACGATATCCTCCTGGACCTAGCGGCTGCTATATGGACATGTTTCTAATTACACCCCGAAGGCACTTGGAAAGAAAGGAGAAAATCCTTACAACCTGACTATGTAGAATCTATTAAATTTTGCAGAGCAGGAAAGATGAAAAATCAACTATGTCTTCACTGGGATTCGAACCATGGATCTTCCAATTGCTAACTGATCGTATAACAGCTTACACCCCGAGAGTACTCACCGGGTGATGATGTAATTCCTTACAAGTGTACTCAAAACAGATGCTATAAGTGAATAGCGTCCTGAATCAAGGAGTATATCGGTGACAGAAATTTCAATTTGCTCAACTGGAAACAAATAAATTTTAAAAATGCAGTTCCTTCGACAGTAATGTTTGCCTTAACCACTTTTAAATCATTTGGTAACTAACGATGTATCTTCTTTCATTCGCTCTTTAAAGTTATTAATATCCCGTAATTCTGTGGGGTCAAATTTCATGTAAATATTAATTAAAGTTCAAACTCTTTTCCGTTAAATAGAGCAAGGTAATATTTACTGATCTAAGTTCGCAGATAATGTAAAGATAATATTTTGAAAGAAAGGATATTGCTTTCTAGAGTATTAAAACAAAAGTTAATGTCAAGCGACTTTAAAGCATTAAATATGCTGGCGGCTGTTTAGTTTATGCAACGTAATAAAAACAAGGCAAGTTATTGGTGTCATCAATATTCTTAATCGGTATCTTGAAGATAATGATGATAATTTACGCATTTGCTTGGTTCTGTCTTTCTCTAAAAAAATAAAAATTTGAAAGTTTTCACTTTCGAAACGCTTGAGGTGTATATAAAATAGGGCTTCGATAATAATGATCCGCATAATGAAAAGGAAAATGAGTTACGCAAATTCAGACCAAAGAAAATTTTGATAAAGGATTTATTTTAAATTATAAAACACTTTACTCAGATTTTATTACAAAATATGGGTATTTTATATAAAGACGTCTTGAATTAACAAATGTACATACTGCAAAGTTGTAGAGTTTCACTCCTTAATTAGTTTAACTTGGTTCCTACTGAGACAGGTAACTTATCGCCCTATCTATGATAGGAACAACTGAGTCAGGTTTAAACAAAACTTTTCATTTAACTTTTAACTGAACAAGGCATGCCTTGTATTTGCAAATCAATCTTCGCTGCTTCTGAAATTTCATGGTAACTTAAAATGAGTATTTAAAATTCAACGTTAATTAATTTTCAAAATTTTTCAACTGCAATGGCTCAGTTATAACTAAATTCTTGAGAAACTCTTAAAGTTGGGCTAGGAAATACCGCAACGTTCAGCGTCGTTGCTCTCTATAACTTTCTATAAATCTGTTAATATATACCATATTTAAGTCCCGGTGAGAGGTAACGAAAAGTAAAATAGCAGAACAAATCATAAAATTATGAGTTAATTAACATAATCTTCAAACGGGATCAGAGGTCTCTCTGTATAACGTCTCTCTCTCAATAAGCATTGTGTCATTCGAGCTACCAACAGGATTCATAGGTTATAACAACTCTCATGCAATAGATCAAAGTTTAACAGAGTTCACGCCCAACATAAATAAATTGAAGCGATAAATGATGACTAAATAAATAAATTGAAGCAATAAATGCTTCATTCAGTTTCCGATAAACTTGTGTTTACTACTGCACTTTTATTTTTTGACGACAATCTTCTCATCTTTAAAGAATCTGTTTTAAAAATTGGTTGACTATGCAGTTGTAATTTAATAACCTGTGCTTTAAAATCTTGACCATCTTCAATATTAACTGTAGTTAATCCGTCGCAGCAAGCCATTATTTGCGAACACACAACGGGGTAACAATCTTACCTTCTGCTGTGGTCAAGTCAAGTAGATTGTAAGTTCTAGCGAAAAGGTTATACGGTATTTCTCCCGCTTTCTTTGCATGCTTTCGTGTAGTAGTCAGCACGCTGGGCGCGTATACCAGAGATCCGTGGTTTCAGTCCCGGCGACGGCATTGCTCATTTTTCATGTCTCCTGCTTCAAAAAAAAAAATCCTAATCACTCTACAACTGGTGCCTGAATTAAAAAAGGTGGTGGATGATGATTCTACACCACTGGGATTTGGCGATTGGGTCCTCTGAATTCCCTGTCGCCTTTTAAAAGGGGCAGTAGATACGGTATTTCTCCCGCCTTCTTCGCATGTTTTCGTGGTGTAGTGGTCAGCACGCTGGGCGCGTATTCCAGAGATCCATGGTTCCAGTCCCGCGGAAGGCGTTGCTCATTTTTCATCTCTCCTGCTTTAAAAAAATACCTAATGCCTCTACAAGGTTTTAAGACGATAGTTCTGGCTAGAACAGAATTTTGCTAATCGTATTAATACGAGGACATGTTTTTTAAGTAAGTGCTGTTTCGATAGTACATAAATGCCAGGATAATTTTTAGCAGTTTTATTTTTACATGAAAAATTTGCTCTTTAATGTCCTTTTCAACGTAATTAAGGCACTTATCGCATCGGGCGACCAGCTTCTGAATTCCATCTTCATAGAAATCTATCGCCTGATTTTGATAACCACTTTTTTATCTTGTGTGAGCACAGCTTACGATAATTTTAGAGTTCTGTCACAATTTTGTTCAGAACAGTTTCTGAAACTTGACGAAACTTCGTCAGGTACTGATGAAATCGTGAAGCATCTGTTTTATCGAAATTTTATTATCAAACGTTTTCATCGGGTCATCACAAATGACAGATGGTCGGCCAGTCGTTCCTTATCATCGCGCTCTACTATTTTATGATTAATCTACAAAGCTTTCCAAGTTTCAAGAAGTATTTTTCATGAAAATGTGAGAGAATGCTTAAATTATCTTAAGTTTGCTCAAGCAGGATACCAAAAATAGTTATCAAATCAGACGGAAGATTTCCATGAGAATTGATTGGCTAAGTTGGTTATGGCAAAGCGCACTAGGGCTATCTGCTTAAGGGATGCATTCGTGGAGGACTTTCTAAGGGAAGCTGGGTCGTATACTCGTTGCACATGAGGAAAACCACGAAAACGCCATGCAGCCAGCCCGTTTGCTTAGAATCGGCCCCATGTTGGAATCTTCAGAGATTTTACAGCTCGGCCGCTGGTGGGCTCAACGAGGATCAGATTTGGAAGCTTGTTATTGCATACGATAAAAATGCCGCTGAAAATTGTGTTAAAAGAAGATTAAAGCCCAATCGTTCATGAGAAAATAAGATTGTTAAAAATTTCTGCTTGTGTTTTATGTAACATAAAAATGGTAGTTACTTAAAAAATATGCCTCCTAATTTAAAGAATAGTTTTCTTGTTTAATGACTTCAAAAACCTGTTATACAGATAGTATGAGAGGAAAGCAACGAGAAATGCGCTGTGAATCCACATATGAGGTGTGTGGAGTTACTCAGAAACAAAGAATTATTTCATTAATATCTTGAAGATACGAAGCGCACTCCGTTTTTTACATTCAGGTTGCGCTCGTGCATTTAAAGTTATTTAATATACGTGTTAAAAAAAGGAAAGCATCTGATTTGTATTCCCCTTGATTTCTAGGAAATTTATTTGAAACTAATAGTATATTGACTTTTGTTTGTCCAAAAGTTTAGCTTAATATTTTGATGTTAAAATTAGTCAGCAAGCAGATATTTTTTCTTAATATTTTATTTACTTTGGAATTATAGATTTTTAACTAACTAAAATGTATATATTTATAATATTGAAATATTATTTATTGAAAGATTTATTTGTATTTTATATACTGAAAAGATTTTATTATTGAAACAAACTGATCACTGGAAAGTACTAATTTATTGGTTTATTTGTATATACATACCTTAATTTATATCTGTATAATGCATTTATATATTAGATGAATTAATAATAGTCGCATTCATATAATGCATTCGTGTAATAAATGCATTATATATATATATATGCATTCGTTCTACTGTGCATTAGTAAATTATCTATTATAATTAATATTTATTTTTAGAATTGCAAAATCTAAATATTTCTTATGATTTATTTTCTAACCTGCATTGCAATACAAGTATGTCTATGCCGTACTTGTCTGCCTATAGTATTACCTTCATAGCTTATACAGTAATACTGTAATATAATTTTATAATTTTATGCGATATCTTTGTTATTGTTTAAGGAAACCAGACAGTAACTGACTAAATAAAGACTTGCACGGGGATATCTAGACATGCATATTTTCATAACTGCAGCAAGAAAACAATGCTAGAACTCAGAATTCCTTAGAGCTCAGAAATAACACTGTTAAGAATTTAATGAATGTCCTTATGATTCATAAGCTAGAATGTGTGATTCGGCCATGGGATGAGTAGCATCATTTCTACAGAACTGTCATCATAGAGTGTGAAATGGGATATTAATGCAACGGTCACATTTATTAAACATATGCAGTTAAATCCTCATTGATCCCTGCCCCAGTAAGACGCCATTCCCATTAGAGCATCAGTAGCCTGTAAATGACTAACTTCTCTCCTAGTACTTGCGGGAAGTCAATAAAGCACTCTACTCCAAATGCATCTGCAAGCGTTGGTAAATTACATTTTCGTGTAGCACTACTAATGTCGAAGTTGTCACGTTATTAGAAATACAACGACACATAATACGACTATAAAGTTTTAGGGCTAAGTTCGTGCAAAATCGAAAGCTAAAGAAGACAACATTTCTACTTCTTAGCCTCCAATATAAAATCTTTGTAGATTGACAACACTTGAAATGTTCTCACAACTGCTCGATTCCTTCACAAATCTCATCTTTTGAAATGCTGTTTACGTTTTTGGTTACAGTACAGTTAAAACTAAAATAATGACTTTTGACGAGACACTTCATTTTAGAGAAGAAAGAGTAGTCTGCAGAGGTCAAATCTGGTGAATAAGGAAAGCTTTAGAACTACGATACTTTCCGCTGTTAGGTATTACTTGATAAGAATGGAATTGTATAACTGTGCAAGCCACGCAACAGAAACTAGTTATTTGTTCGAGGGTTTTTTAGGATTAACGCCCTAAATTCTCTTCAGAAGTCTGCTCATTACATCTGTATAACAAATATAGAGTTCATTACCTGATTCTCAGGAAAGAAGGTCTTGTATATTATCTCTTTCCAATGACAAAATACCACTAATATTATATTTGCTGTATATTTCTAAAACCGAAGCAGTAGTGAATCTTCTCTAACCCAAGCAAATATTTGCTGTTTTATCTCAGAATCATAATCAGTGTATTAAGTTTCATTTCCAATCATAATTAGTTGGAAAAATATTTCTATTTACCTCGATTTACAGTAAGACTTTATTGCTATTCTTCGTACGGATTTTAAGTCCATTGCAGTAGGATCAAAGTAAACAGTTAATTGCATAGAAGATTCTGTCTGGAAGCAGATGGTATTTTAGGAGAAGAAAGATGAGATAGCATTATAATAAATGCTACCAATTATCACTTGACAGGTTTTCTTGAATTTGTTAAAAGTATTAATTCCAAAGCTTTGAAAATACACTGTGTATGTGTGTTGTCTCGTTTAGTGCGACATCGTGACACAATTAGGACTTTTCTAAGTTGATAGCGATTTGATGCGGCTGAAACCTTTCGGATGAAATAAAGACATATGCGTCTTTTTGGGATAAATTATTAAAACTTAGCTATTGAAGGACATTGGAAACATTAGCACAGTTTTTATACAGAGAAATTATCTCTGCAGAGGTAGAATGTCTGGATGGTACCAAGTCTGAAATCATTCTCTTTTTCTGTATCTTTCTTGCTTTTAAGGAGTAAACAAACCAAACAAAAACCAAACTTCCATTTAGAACTTCCCTTTCCGTTCATTAGTTCGAATATCCGGAAACCCCCATTTGATCGAACAGCTTAGGTCTCACTCTCACGGAAAAAGAATTTCATTAATCGTAAACGCATGCTGTAATGATACAATAAAATAATAATGAGACATTTTTATATTATTTTACTTGAAATTTAATGATATTTATACCTAAAAATTATGGCTCCTTTTTCGATAATCAGAAGAAGTACGTTTGTCTTTATACAGTGATGCTCCCATACTATTTACATATTCAAGGTATACAGTGTATGAATGAAAAGCGGGTCTTTTCTGATCCATCTTTACTTTTGTTCAAGTCAGTTGCATTGAGAGGAAAATTTCTTGAGGCTGGAAGCTAAAACTATTCATCTAAATTTCATAAACTATCTAAAACCTGTATAAGCCCATAAAAATACCCACGTGTTACACATAATAGGATTTATTCAATACATATTCTGAATGTTATTTGTATGTGCTTTGCTGAAACCTTTCCCTCCCTTTACTGCATATCAACGTCTACACTTATTTTGGTAGCATTTTGGAGGAGCCGAAACGTATTAGGTATCTCCTCCTTGTTCTTCAAATTTCAGTGGAAAGTGTTTCATTTAAATAACTTCGCCATTAAAATCTCTTTGTTTAATAATATATTATCGACTTTTTATAAGTCGAAATTGAAAATAGAAAAAAAGAATCTGAACAAATGCAAATTCGAGTAAAAAACCATAAACGAAAACTGAATATTTTACGAAGCATGAAAGAAATTATTGCCTACATAAATAAAGAAAATTGTTTTGTTAAATAAAAATGGTTGGAATATTAAAAACTGAGAATTCAGATTTTTAATTTTATGAATACTTTAGAACAAAATGGGAATCAAATGATAGTAGTATGAAATCATTAGAATTCGTTGTAGAATTATACAAAGGTATGCCCAATTTAAAGTCATCATCATAAAATGCATTTAGCATTATGTACGTATATTTCTTTGACAACAGAAATGCCATGGGAATCATTGATACACTCCTGGGCAAACTTAAGAAAATTTGAACTTTATGTCAAATTTCTAAAAAACTGAGGGACAGATTTTAATGAAATGTGGCGTGAATATTTATTTATAACAGAGAAAGAGATGCTCCGTTCAAAAGTCGCTTTATGTGTGCATGATTTATCAGTAAGCCGCCCAGCCAGGAAAGTGGTTAGTGACTCTGAATGCCGTATCGAAGGACCCGGGTTCGAATCCCGGAGAAGGCATGAATGTAACTTCTCCGTCCCTTCATAGGAGGTAACGGTGGTCGCCTGGTAGGTGCCTCCAGAATAAAATGACCACTGCTTCTGGCCTTAGCAGTGGCCAGTACCTAAAATGGTTAATGACCGCCATAGAAAAAATCATTGTCACTAAAGCTAAAGCTCATTACGCAGGGATATCCGAAATCCAAGTTGTGAAATTAAACTAATAATGAGTCTAATATAAAGTATGGTCCTCTCTCACAGCCAGAAAGGTCTCGTAGTGTGACGGCATATTGGGTGGAAGGTAGGTGAGGAGTTTCTGTGGCAGTCGGTTCCATTACTATAGCAACGCAGTTTTCGACTCCGTGATGGTTCTTGGAGGGGAATGGAGAGATTATATTATCGTCTAGAGAGCGTCGCATACAAGCTGCATAGGGTTAAGATCAAGAGATCTGGCTGACCAATCCATTCGGCGGATGTTCTCACTTTTCAAGTAATCGTCAACCATCTAAGCTCTATGTGGACGAGAGTTGTCATTCACTAACAGGGACTCAGAAACAATAACGCTCCTAAAAAGTCGAGCATAGGGGCTGCAAGTTCTCCTCTCTATACTTCATAGGGACAGACAGCCTTTTATCAAGCAACTGCAAGGGGGTGCGTCGTAATGCCTGCTGAAACCCTTACACCTCCACTACCGTAATGATCGTTTTCCCTGATGAGGGAAGGAATGTATCATGTTCTAGACTCTTTCCATGTACAGGTAAGCTGAGAATTATTGTGCAAGCTGAATCTTGCCTCATCTATAAAAAGCACGGTGCTCCATTGAAGTCTGGTCCAAGGCACATGTTCTCTGCACCATGCTAAACGCGCTCTCTTATGTGCTACAGTAAGCTGGACGGGAACAGCGAGACTTCTGGCATACAGCTTTATCTCTTGTAGCCATCCGACAACTGCAGACCGTGAAACTCGGGTTTTATTGAGAACTGTGAAGCTGCAGCAGTCTTGTGTCGCCGCAGTGAAAGTACCAAATAACGATCCTTATTCGTCACTGATCCGTCCGTTATCTACGTTACGCGTATTATCTTTTCCTTTTTAAAGAAAATGGACTAAAGGTTCGATATATGCAATAAAAGTGAAGTATAAAAAGTTAGTTTCATTTCAGGTGCATATTTGAGTACTCATAAGAGCAAAACGTGAATACAAAAAAAAGTTTCCCTTAGGAAGCTCTTCTTGAAGGCGTCTCTGTCTTCAGGCATTTTGGTTCTCTCATGTTTTGCAGTCTTCTTTTAAAAAAAGCGAAGTAAGAAAGCAGTTGCTTATGAGGACGGCTGAATGACCTAGAAAACTCCGTGGGGCATTAAGGGCAGTTCACACTGGGATCTGAGTTAGCTGTGACAAAATGCATACACTCGCTGGGGCGATAAAACAGCTTTTTGATACAACAGAGCTACGATTTCGAATTGAAAAATTTCAATCTCATGCACAGCAAAGCTAGTAGACATAGGAGACCGACCAATGACGAAAAACAGTCCGGGCGTTTTCGCTAAGGAAAATTGTTATAGAAGGCAAAGCGACAATGTTATTATAGGACATTAAAAAAATTGAAACTAAAGCAGAATTATGAGGGAGAAAAACGCATTTCGAAGAAGAAATAGTAAACATATTTATTTAGTGCGGAAAAACTATAATACTGAAAGAGTTATGAAGATAGGGCTCTCTGCAAATTAAAAATTTAATAATAAAGTTTCGTGATTATTGTGAATTTTTGTATTTTTTATTTACATAATTTACTAATTTTCAGTCATAATTTAAATAGTTTAGCTTATCAAATTAAGAAAAATCGCATAATATACATTCTTAGACAAAAAACAACGACGCACCGAGAAGATATAAGGCAAATTGGACACAAATTGATATGCATACAGGTTTCGACGGAAAATGCAAAATTCTGGCTGACAATGAATGAACGGTTGTCGCTACAGCGCATCTGATCTGCGCAATTGGCAGGATATTTAAGAGGAGAAATTACGATTCCAGGTCATAAATTCTTCACGAATTTCATTCCGTGTACTCTGGTAGACAGTAAATATGCCTCGCATACAGGTGTGCGAACGATATGCGCAGATGTCAGAATTTGAGAGAGGTCGTGTAGTTGGGCTCAAAGAAGCCGGTTGGTCTTATTGGAGAATAGCTCGACATTTGAGCAGGAGCGATGCCACTATTAGACGATGTTGGCAGGTTAGGTTAGGTTATTCAATTATGGCAAAGCACACGAGGGCTATCTGCCTAAGGGGAGGGATGCCTTCGTGGAGGGCTTTCTAAGGGCAACTGGCTCGTATACACGTTACACATGGGCAAAACCACGAAAACGCCCATGCAGCCAGCCCGTTCGCAGGATTCGAACTTCGGACCGAACTACCAGTGTTCAGCGTCTTTACCGCTCGGCCGCTGGTGGGCCGATATTGGCAGGAATGGGTGAACCATGGCCGTACACAGTGTCAAGAAGGAAGCGGTAGGTCTAGTGAAACGACAGAATGTGAAGACCGAGCAATTGTCAGAGTGACACTCACAGCCCCAGATGCATCATTATCATCGATTGTACCTGCAACTAGTGCTTCAGTGACCGCAAGGACCATTCATAGACGGCTCACAGAAAGGGGGCTGAGGTCACAGCGCTCCTTGCGCCGACTACCATTGACCTCTGCCAACGTCAAGCCCGTTTGCAGTGGTTTCGGGCTCATTCGCACTGGAATGTCATTGACTGGAGTAAAATAGTCTTCAGTAATGAGTTCCCCTTTGAACTGAGCCCCGATGACCAGCAAAGGCGAGTCTGGAGACGCCCCGGAAAGCGGTGTGATACCAACCTGAGTATCTTCCGGTAGACAGGCCGACAACCAGGAGTGATGGTCTGGGGTGCCATTTAATTTCATAGTAGGACCCCTTTGGTTGTCACCCGTCGCAATCTTACAGCACAGCGGTACGTCGACGAAATTCTAATTCCCGTTGTGTTGCCCTTTATGTCACGCCACCCTGGGCTTACATGTCAGTAAGATAATGCCCGTCCCCACACTGCAAGTATTTCTACTGCTTGCCTTAGTGCTTGCAGAACATTACCTTGGCGAGCAACGTCGCCGGATCTCTCTCCTATTGAGCCCGTTTAAAGCATTATGGGCAGGGCCCCCCAATCAGCTCGGGATGGTGACGATCTGACGATCCAGTTGGACAGAAGTTGGCACGACATCCCTCAGGAGGACATCCGCAACCTCTATCAATCGATGCCAAGCCGAATAACTGCTTGCATAAGGACCAGGGGTGAACAAAAGCGTTACTGACGTTTTCACTTTGGGAAGCTCTATCTTTTCAATAAATCATCCAAGTTTTTCTCAAACTGTAATCATTTGTTTTTCTGTACATGTACATCACTTCTACCGATTTTCGTCCCATTGGGATAATTCCTTCTTGGTGCATCGTTTTTTTATGTCTAAGAGTGTATTTTACAGTTCTTTTCAAATATAATAAAAAATCAGCCTTAACATAACATATTTTTATTATCCTTATTACTAATTCCCTCTCCCTTTGCAACTCGACTGATTTTTCCAAAATAATATTCAGATATAAATGAATTATCTGATATGAATATCGCCTATAGAGGCTTGGTTTTCTTACAAATTTTATATCATTATATTTTTTATTTATTGCCTTACCGGTGGCTGAGTGTTTAAGACCGCTAAATGGTGGCTGAGTGTTTAAGACCGCTAAATGGTCGCTGAGTGTTTAAGGCCGTGGCAGTTGGATTCGGGTCCAGCTAAGGAGCTGGCTGGAAGGTTGGTTTCGTGATTTTCCTCATGTGTAACGTGAATACGTGATAGTTTTCTTTAGAAGCTCCACCACAAAGGTATCCCATTCCTTAGACAGATAGCCTTCGTTTGTTTTGAGATATTCAAATAATATTTTTAAAGTTTTCCTTTCGTACTGTTTGCATAGTATTATGCAAATAAAAGGAATTCAAGAATTAAACATTTCAGTATCGCAAACTAATACCTTCCAACAACAAAAAATTATCATGTACAGGATATTTATCCTGCAAGCTGTGAAGATTATGTACTGCATTTACTGGGCCCCAAGTTATAGATGTTCTGTTACGAGACAGTGTGTTATAACTGTTTTGTTTAGGGGCATTGACTCAGAAACGAATACAACTTAATTCTCATTTCACATCACATTTTACTGGATAATCGCCTGGGTGTTAAATGAGCGATTGGACCCTGTAACGTTTCCGAGCTTTTTGTCTTTTTAAATTTATTTAAAACTTAACAACAAATTCATTCGTGGTTAAATAATGGATGAATAGCGTAAATCGTTACATAGCTATATCTTAAGGAAGGAAAAGAGCGAGCTTTCCGCCA
>KK119482.1:60746-98617 GCA_000611955.2 Stegodyphus mimosarum
ATTCAACTAAGCTTCGTCTCTTCTCACAAAAGACCAGCGAACACCCGTAAACAAGTCAGCATCATAAAAGCATTAGTGGATAGAGACCCATTAGCCTTCAGGACAATCTCATCGCCGATCGTTTCCACCTTGGCCCTAAAAATGAGTTTCTTTAAGTTAGTCCGAAAGAGGAAGTCTCTAATAATAACCAGCTGTTTATTTTCCTAATGATCCATTTGCTGTTACAGTTTGTCACTGACCCTTACTTTCAGATAGGCATCGTTGAAATCGTGGGCCACCTTCCTCTTTTCATTATTGTTAAGTATGTGCTTACATTACGAAATGGTAGAAAAACCCAACAATTTGTAATGTTTCATGTGTTTCATCTGTTTTGCCATTTTGCCTTAACTATCACTTCTGTCAGCTCCCACTAGGATGCAAATTAGTTAATACATTTAAATAGAGAGATCGAGTAAGTTTTTAGTAGCTATCGCTCACAGTCTCTCTCCTATTTCTTTCAGCTTCTGAGTTAACTTGAACGTACAGCTTTGCAATCTGTAATTGTTCGAGAGAGTTTGATGTTTGAAGAAACGCTTGCAGGAGCGCTTTGCTGTGTAATATTACTATTCAAATTTTGCTTGATTTTTTTTTCCAGAAAATTGCGGAATTCGTTTTCTATTATTACATAGGTCGTGCAACTACTAGGCTGAAAGAATTGATAAAAATGGTTTATTTTAAGTCCATGCTTTAGCTACTTTACTTAGTTGTTAAAACGGGGAGACAAGTTGCTTGAGTGTCTTCATGGATCTAGAGATTAGCATTTAAAGTAATTAGGATCAGTACAAACTACTATCGCGTGTCTGAACTAAAATTTAGACAGCAACAAAAAACATGCAGTGGTATATTTAGAACTATAATAAAACCTGTTGTCGAATATAAAGTATCTAAAGTATGAAACAAAGTTATAAACAAATAAATTAATGGTATACCTTTCCTTTTTCTAACCATCTCAGTCCTGAATTTAGTTTTAATAAATCGTAATGAAAGAAATTAGACATATGGAATTTCATGAAAACCTGTAAATCGTGAACTAATCTTGACAAATAAAAACGCTGATAATTAAGCACAATTATATTTTGCTGATTTTGTTCTAAATATTATATAATTTTTGTGCTGCATTGCATAAATATTACATCATGTCATACAACAAAATGTACGGCTGAAAGTTCACTGTGAAAAACTATTTGTAATAAAATGCAATCAGAAGAAAGCAAGCGCGAGTTACAGTTCGTATCGGCTGTTGGGCGTAGACGTTTATCCGGAATTCAAAGATGTATGGAAGAGTTAGCTCAGTTAAGTCGGAGTTCTGTACATTGCTTAACGTTTTTGAGACCGCTGTGCATCGAATGTAAAAGGGCCTTAAATTTAAGGTTTCTGCAAAAGAGGTTTGATATATAAGCTGCATGGTTGGGTCTGACTTGCAAACAGAAGTATAAATAAACAGGTCATTCAAAATAAAAAGTGCAACTTATCGAATATCACAGTTTAAATATACTCCCTTGCTGAGAAAATTATCAATTTATTTTTAAACTTTTCATTTGCGGGAAGCATTCAATTAATCTTTTGATTAATTAATATTTCGAACAATTGGAGTTCCAGTAATAATTCCACAGTGTCGGTTTCTGTGTTTTATCAGCGACAAATAAACAAGGATGAATACACATTAAATTTTGAAGGCAAAATCTTAAAGGGCACTTTATCACAAGTGCTACAGATGACTCATTATACTCACGTGTGTTTACTTCAGCTGAGAAACGTTCGAATAACACTCTTTTAAGCATTTATCTTTATCTCGATTTGAAGAACAGGCAACTGACAATCAAATAAAGTTGAGTGCTTTACATTAAGCTAAAACATTATTAAATTCTGGAGAGTGGAGATTTTTCTTTTGCTGTAATGGTTTTATTTCATTGAACTGGTTAGATCTCAGGAATGCAGCAATTTGATTTTGTGTAAATCCATTGTATTAATAATATCTAAGTACACTTAGTGGCAACTGACTAGATTTCTCGCCTAGAGGTGAATACAGTTACTTTCCTACATTATCAGCAGTCTCTACAAACAGGAAGATTTACTTACGTACTGCTGCCAAGATTTGGACGTTTTTCATGCTGATTTTATCGAGCGATTCCAGAATATTTTAAACACAAATGTGCCGAATTTGGGTTTTAGATCCTTTCGCAAATGCAGATACAGCAAAATCGTTAAACATAGAAGAGGAACTAGTAGAACTCACAACTAACGAAGAACTAAAAGTAAATTTCAGAAATGGATACCAAGAGTTCTGGCTTCAAAAATCAATACCAGCTGCCTACTCTAGATTGTGGGTAAGAGTACAGAAATTTTTAATTGCTTTTTATTCACCGTATTTAGCTAAGCGTAGTTTCAGTGCAGTAACTAATTTACTGCCTAAGAAAAGGAATAGACTGCACAACACTGAAAGTGGTAATTTGCGACTGATGTGAATGAAACTGAAAATCCGATATTAAAACATTCTTAAAACTCTACCAGCCTCAATCATCTAATTATTTTTTTTATTTCTAATTGATTTTGTGTTTATTTCTAAATTTCTAAAAACAATCTTTTACTACATCTGATGGTCATTTTAATTATTTTTACTTTGGGATGCTTAACAGACAGCTAGACATATAAAATGGGTATAAATAATATGCAATAATATTTTTATATTTCGTAAAATTAACAATTATGGAAGAAGGGGAGTTGGAATTTTTTTTTCTTGGGAAGAGGCTGGGGGTCGAGAAAAGGCTGTTCGCTTCTTGCTTCAACTGACTGTGAAAGCCACAAACGCAGAGAGATGTAAAATATTAACTTTATACTTTCTTCACTATCTAGAAGTTAAATTAAAATAATACAACATATAATCTAAGCTTCCTCTGATTTCAGCTACTGGTTGGAGAGTACAACAATTTTACTGGTACCGGTGCTCTTACACGAAACTACAAATAACACTGATGTCGTACAACCTAACATTAAATTAATATCACTCTTACCAGCCCATGCCTGATGTGTTCGAAAATAAGTCTAACACTAGCTTCTGAGGTAAGACAAATCGGCGGTCGTAAGAGCAACAAAATTCTACTGCAAGTTATGTGGTTGGTTTCTTCTTTCAGTTTACAGTGCGCCGCTTGCTAATAGAAATCTGCATAAACCTCTGAACTGTGCGAATACATGATAAAACGAGGCATAAAGAAAATCTGGAAAATAAACTCTTAACTTTTAGTTAAGCTTAAATGAAGTGTCATGAATTAAGCAATCATATGTTATTATTTTATACATTTAAAACTGCTCAAATACGCTAAGATATCCATTTATTTGAATTCTCCTAATTTGAATTGAATTATGAAAACTGCTGAAAATGCACGATAATGCTCCATTAAACGTTTTGAGGTGGCGACACTCAAATATAATTTACTATGAAAGAAATATTAAATTTATAAATGTTGATATACACACAAGCTACTTGCTTAGGAGAAAAGGCAGAGATAACTGTAATAGCATAACGTAACAAACCAAACAAACTATATTTCCATAAAACCGTACATGTTTCTATAAATGTCTCTATTTCAATGAAAACTGTATATATTTCCATCAACATTGAGCAATTTAAAGTTGTATAAGACAGATAAAGCATTGCAGATGTAGAAGAAGATGGAAACTTCACAGCGTTTAATGATCCTGAAATTAAAAAAATATTATAATAGATTATATATACATTTAGTTTCATTAACCAGTCATTTTATGTTAATTAGCTTTTCTGTCTATTTAGTTTCTCAGGGTTCTGCCGGAGTTCAAATTTCTAGTTCGCACGTATTAAAATGGAGGTAGAAAAGAGATAGTATTTAAAGGAAAGTTTTGGATAGAATCAGAGGGTATTCCGCCTGCCGAATGCCATGTTTGCTACTTGATTCTTTTGAAAGCAGTCTATCTGCGGTGCTGCGTTATTCTCTCCATTAGGCTTGTTAAGCCAACTTTCGCGTCTTCTGTCTGTGTAGCCTTTAGGGTAGCTTACATTTTACTTAATTAAATTAGAATTCATTACTTTTTTACGCCATAAATGCTGGCTGGTTCTATAAGCACGGACATTGCTTCTGTTAATCTTCAAAAGGGTCTTTTACACCCTTCACACTCTATAATATAATTTCCCAAGACATAGCGATAAGTCGCTTACGTCTTAGGTCGATTTCCCATAGTTCATGCTGCCAAAGTAAACGAGTATAAGATGATATATAGTTTCGACATTATAACTGTGGCTTAATCGTGAAGGCGGTTTGATTTGATTCATGTCAAAGTGAACGAAGTTACCAAGTGCAAACCAAGTGAAATGATCGCATTTTGATAATAGGACTTCTTTAAAGACTTCAGAATAACATCTCTGAAGAAAGTGGTGTCGAAACAAGAGGAGCTTCTTCCTGGAAAGGAAATATAAAAGAACTGGTAGCCTATTTGAAACCTGAAAACAGTACTTTTAGTGATAAAATTAGCGATTCTTAAGGTAATTTAAAGTGTCCTGGTATGAATTTAATTCTTAGTCGCCTCAAACAAAAAGAAAATCCCGAGTTCACCTATTCTTCAAGTTCTTTGTTTTGTTGTTTTCTGGCAATTCAGTGTTTAAAATATTTTATGATGCCGTCTGCATTTTACTTGAATATGTTATCAAAGATTGATCGAGTAAACGCACACAAAATATTAATAGAAAACTGTATTACATTAATTATACCTTCTGTACTCTAAATTTCCTAATTTAGCCAGATGCAATTTTATTGAACTGAATTTAATAAATAATCTCTTAAAATTTGTAAGTTCGGCTAAAATCTGATAGAATAGCTCTTTTAATATTTTAATAGTAAAATGTTCACCATTAATTTGCAGTTATATAACATTAAATAAATGTTTTCAATTTATTCTGCATAACGTTCATAGCATTATATAAACCTTGCGGCATTTGAAATCCACACATTTATTTAAATGGGTGAAAGCGATCCATAAATCTCAACTTTGAATCTTAAGCACTGCAGTCTATTAAAGGGCACATTGAATGGTCTAGCAAGTTTTAATGCTTCAACTTACTTGACAATTAGTTAAAGCTGACGTCAGATGTTATGGTTTCAGAGTTCCTAAAGTATTTAATTCTTTAATGGATGAAGCAGCAGAAAACTCTCAAGTGTATACGCTACGACAGAATGGCTTACGAACATTGATGAAGAATCTACCGAATTTGCGCAAATAGGGTTCTGATGGACTCATTCTGTCACAGTATGGATAATTATTTACTCTCAAATCACTCAAAGACATCTGAGCCTCATTTAATTATATTGACTTACTATTTGAGGCTCATCGAATAGAAATAATACGATAATACGGATTTCCATACTAGTATTCGATAATTCAATGAGTAAGAGTGGCTAGTCGCTAAAAAAAGGTTCAGAACCAGTCAAGTCCAGCTCGACAAAGTGAAATGAATGTTTATACTTGGTACGATACCCTTTGTGATCAACTTTTAAGAATTAAAAACACATTAAAGCTAAATGGTACTGTACGCTCTTTTTTTAATTTTTTTTATTGGATATTTCGCTCCTTGATATATATATATATATGTGTGTGTGTGTGTGTGTGTGTGTATGTGTGTGTGTGTAATAAAAACAAATTTAGAAGTACTGAAGTGGGAATACTGAGATGAAGAAATGTAGGAAGACTGATTGGGCATCACTTAGAGAGGACAGATAGGAGATCCATATTGAAGAGGAAGAATTCTGATTAAAGTAGAATCTTAAAATGTTGAATTCATAATGAATAAGAAATTTGGCAGTCGAGGAGAATTAAATTCCACTTTTATTTAAACTGACATTTGTGGCAGCAACTCACTTGGCACTCTAGGCGTGCCTATTTCCAGAACATTTACATTTTTGAATACTATTGCGACAAGAAAAAAGCACAGCAAAATTGCTTCCAAGCATCAACAGAGGTACAACCGAATTGCGCAAACTATCCAATATAGCAGTCTATTAAGGGAAAGGGTTTGGTTTAAGTAGAAAGGTTTCCGTTCTCAGAGTTTAGTTTCCGAATTAACTACGTCATCAGCGTTACGCAAGCTATGTGGTATAGATTAATCTAGAAATGGCGCAGTACAGAAACGTTACTATTATTTTTTTAGAATAGAAAGACGAAATGCCCAAATTAAAAATGAGGAATTAAAAGCCTATTGCTAAATTAAATTATAAAGATCATTTACGTAATTTTTATCTTACACACACACTCACACACACACATGTATATACATTCATTCTGGAAAATCAGCAATAATTTACTTGCCTTTTTATGTACGTACTTTTCTAAATTTTTATGTATGTACTATTCTCTTTCTTTTTTTAAATGTAGGATTTTAATGCGTACCACTACAAATTTTAAACTCTTTTTAAATTTATTACAGGTTTTAAATTCATTTAACTTAGTCCTCTTGAGTATTAATACTTCCTAAGTTCAATTTGCAATAGTTTTGCATTTCCTTTCCTAGAAGATAAATATAAATAGGAAATTAATAAATTAATAATTAAATTTCTATATACATATAAATTTCATTTGCATTAATCAACATGAAACACAGTATGTAACTATTTTAAAATCCTTGGATCCAAAATATCAATATAGAACTTATTCCGTAACATAAAAAAAAAGAAGAAAGTGTTAACTCTCGCTATTATAAGGCTTGACGATTTATCGTTTCATTATTTCACTATACTGAATTGACAAGTATGGTTAATTTACATAATATAGATATTTTAAGTGCTTTATTTCTTAACTCGCATATGCCTTCTAATCGCATTTAGTATCTACACATGAAGTTCTGTATGTTTCTAAGCTGTAAACACTTCAACTCAAAATATAAGCCTTGCATTTTATTTACTGAATTTTTGTTGTTTCCATATCATCTAATAACAACAACGAATATATTCTACTAACCGTAAGGACATAGGAAGAAATTGCTTTATTTCGCTTTCCATAGATGATTTAGACCAATGACTTCAAATTCAAACTGTAAGCGGGCCGAATCCTCAATCTAAAAATAATCCGACGTGGCAGAATTTTTTTATTAGTCCAAAAGGGCTTTGTCCCGGAAGGACTATTGTTTTCGTTTTGCGATTTTGGGTTGGAAACATTAAATGTCTGAATCACTTTTCAAACTGTTGCCACCAAATCTTGCAGCCCTGTATTATATTTAAAGAAATTAAATAATGAAGAATCTGCATCAATGTATGTATATTTCTCCAAATGTGATAAAACAACGGTACCTAGAGCCATCCAATTTTGAATAACGTACGTTTCCACCCGAATATGCTCATCTGGAAGCCCGAATTTGGAATTTGTTTTATTATCTATTTCATATTTTGTAACCTTTAACGAATTTTTGATGAACAAACTCAAACGATTTAAAAGCGAGCAACGGTAACACTCTACAAGGAAAAAAACCTTTTTATCTAAGGCATGCGGAACTGTGTATCAGAAAATCTAACGATATACTCATTTTAAAATTATTTTGCGATATTGCTGTTGAACTGAATTTTATGGTTTAAGTGTAAAGACCATGATATTTAATAAATAAAGGTAACACACAAAATGTTAAAAAACGCCCCTTTGGACGGAATTTAAAATCTGAAACCTTTCAGATTTAAAAAATAATTTTTTTCTTATTTTTATTTATTAATTTTGTAAAATGAAAATCGTTTATTAACAAAAAATATTTTAAATATATTTCGAATTAACAATAACAGCAATCATGCAAAACAAAAAAATTAAATTTATTTTTTGTCTGAATTCTAAAGGTTGGTATCTGAAAGAAATATCTGTTGGCTGCATTTTGTAATTGAAACTTATTGAAAGCTAAATTTTAAATTTTAAGACTGGCATTTATTTTAAATTAATCGTTAAGTAACTACTTTTGTATCCGCTCTTGTAAACTATAGTAAAGCTTTTGTAAACTATAGTGGACACACTCTAGCAACGAGAACAGAGTGCCCTCTTGTATCCAGAGAAAATCTTCAGTAAAGGCCAGGTGATGAACCTGTTAGGTTGTGTCAGAGCCATGCTCTGTAAAATCTTAAAATTGTATGTTATGTTCATGTGTAACTTAATCTTTGTAATAAATTATTGTTACAAGATTAAGGACTCATTTATGACCCCATCCAACACGCCCCAATGCTTTAAATTAAACTAAAAAGATAAATTATGGAAAAGTTTTTAAGTTTTCAGAGAAAACTTACCAAGTACGACAAAACTTCAGAGTAAATTATGACAACTTTGTCACTTTTCTCTTATTCAATTTTTCTTCGGCACATAAAATAAAAATACGAGTGTTTATATGTAAATAATTACAAATTTCTTAATTTTTTATTACAGCATGGTGTTTTGATTATTGATAACGTTTATCGACATTATGGATAACATTAATCGAAATTATTAATGGCGTTTTGATTTTGATAACATTTGTAGCCGTGGAAAAGAATTATTAGAAATTATTTTCATCTTACATTCTCATCGGTGAATCGGATTCTTTTCTAATTAATTTTCATTGCGAAAAGAAGTCTCATATAAATGCATTCCCAAATAAAGCTGATTACTCTGTAGCATTCATTATTTTAATTAACCAAATTATTTTTAGTTTGAACTTTCCTATCGATATCTCAAAGTTTCAGTTGCTGCCCGAATTTAGCGCGAGCGAGATATTTATGCAAATCGCATATATCTGTTAGCAGTTTAAAAGGCAGGAGTTAACGAGGGGAAAGACAGAGCCTTGGATTATCGCCGTAAGGCTGTGCGCGCAAAGATTTCCTCTGTCTACTGAAAGTTCGCCTTCATAGGCATTTGCAATTACCAGTGTTTGCTAGTGAAATTCGCATTATTGCATTTCACTAAGAGTTAAGCTTCCCTCGCCGTCCTACTTAAGCTAAGTTAGGGATTTGAATTTGTTAACACACTTTATTTCATATTATTTTAGTTCAGCCCAAGTAGTGGCTTACTCTCAATTAGAAGAGTTGTAAATATTTGAATTAAAGGGTCACTTTTAAACCCTCCTTCTGACTTTGTAGTTTTTCAACACTAAAGGACATAGCCTAGATCTGCTCACTGTCCTCCACATAAGGTTTCACAGTTTATGCTCACGAAAAGAGTCAAGAGATTGAAGGAGAAACCTTACACTGGCGCCCGAACAACTAAAAGGATGGAAGGAAGTTGGAATATGCCTACTACATCCCAGAATACAGCTGCAATGCCTGATGGATTTGGATTCATAGTGGAAACCATCAGAGCAGCCATGAAGCCGGCAGTAGTTTTTGATGCCAGAGGACCTGTGAACACATTCCTGGAAAAGTTAGAAGCGCATTTTTTGCTGTATCCAGTTCCGGAACATCAGAAGGTCATATTAGCGACAGGAGCATTGAGGGGCCAAGCAGCGACCTGGTATAAGTGCATCGGAAAATGTCTGCTGGGAGAACCAGGAACGCCGACTTACACGTACGAGAATTTTAAACTAGCAATTTTGAGAGCGTTTCCTGTGGTTAAAGACCGTGCGAAACTCGAAGCTGAGTTGTTTAGCAAGTACCAACAGCGGGTGGACGAACTATCGGAATTTATTTTGAGAAAAATACAAGTCTTTAAATTATTGTATGGCACGAGGCCGGACCCGGAGATTATCCAGATAATCCTGCCCAGATTGTTACCATCTATACAAGATTTCATGGAGCTAAGAAATCCCGTGACGCTGGACAAGCTGTTTGAACTCGCCGTACAATTCGAGAGCCGGCGAGCGGCCGAAAATCAACGGAGACAATCGTATGAACAGCGGCTGCAGGGGAACCAGAATGCCGAAGGAAGAAACAGACGATGGCCGAGAACTACTGGTACCAGTCAAAATGCGAGCGGTCAACCGCGCCAAGTACAGCGCCAACAAAATAATCCCAAGTACGGAAGAAAATCATTCTCCCCAGACAGAAGCCGGCAACAGAAGAAAACACCCGCAAAGCATTTAAACTGCTAAGGAATATTGCGGGGAAGGGGGTGCAATGTTCCGAGGAGAAGGAAAATTCCTCTGAGGTACATCTCAATACGGTCATGTTGACAAGTTGGGCATTAAGCATATGGAAATGGTACCCTACCGCCCACAATCAAATATAGCGGAACGGGTAAATAAGAATATTGTAAAATTGATTAGAAATTATGTGCAAAAGCACCATTCTAACTGGGATGACTGCGTCGAAGAATTTGCATTCGCCCTCAGAACGGCTAAGCACGAGACAACGAAGAAATCCCCCGCCGAATTGTTTTTGGGCAGGAAGATAATGACCCCCTTAGATAAATTATTTTATGTGAAAGATAGAGCGCCGGAATTTCAAATTGGTGAAATAGAAAAAATGTTGAAAGAGGCAGAAAAGTGCTCCCGGGAAGCGCAAAAGAAACAGAAACATTACTATGATTCAAAAAGAAGAACCGTAGAATATAAAGTGGGGGAGGAGGTGTTGAAACAGGCCCATGCACTTTCATGCGCAGCAAAAGATTCGGTCGCAAAATTTTGCCCAAGATGGCATGGCCCTTTTGAAATTACAAGAATAGTTGAATGCCGTGCATATTTAAAGAATGAGAAGGGCGAAGAGACTGTGGCAAATTTCGATCAAATCAAACATTATTATCGAAGAGCTAATAATAATATCTTGAAAGACATTTTACAGGGTCCAGCCTCACAGAATTTTTCTAAGATTCAAGAGCCCCAACCAGGTCCCTCAACAACAAGAGAACCCAGTTTGAAAAGGAGGTTACCAGAAGAGAGGAAGCCGCAGCCGAAGAAAAGACCACCCCAGAAAGAAAAACGAAAAAACACTAAGCAACAGTCTCAGCGACCAAAGCGTCTAAGGAAGGAACGTCCAAATGAAAACACTATGAAAGCTCCACCACTACGGAGGGAACAGAACGGCGAGAAGCGAGCCGCCGAAGGTGCCAACCCACAACGAAGGAGCCTACGAGTGCAGGAGAAGGAACGAGCCAGTCTGGAGAGGGAGCAAAGACTTCAGCACAAACGGAAAGCGCCACCCACCATTCGTCCCAACAAGGTGTTTCTGGAGGAAAGAAGATCGACCAAACGAAAGGCGGCCCCAGAGTTTCAATCTAGGAGTAACAGACAAAGAGTGGCACAAACTACAGTATATCCAACCTTTCAGGAATGGACAAAAAAACGCCTAAAAGACTGGCAGAAAGATAAGTAGATTCTTTATTTTCTTTTAAAATTCACACAGTTATGTTTCTGATTTAAGTGCAAGTTGCAGATTTAAAAGGGAAGTTACCCGAGTCAAAAGCCGGTTGCCGAAAGCGTAAAGGACACGCTTGAAGGAACAACTTAATTATGCAGCGGAAGAAATTCGAGAGTTCAGTTGAAAAACTGTGAGACTTCGTGAAATGTTCTTTGTAATCCAGAACATGGGATTCATCGATTTTAGTCAAAAGACTCTCTGTAAATAGGAAATTGAATTGTGTTAATTAAAAGCAACTAGTACGTAAGTTGTATAGCAAAACTGTTGTATTATATTTTTCTATGTATAAATAATGAATGCATTTAATGTAAAACTGTTTTCTATGTAATGCATGATTTGTTGTAAGCCTTAAGCACTGGTTTTGTTTATATCGAATATTTTGGAAAAGCGTAAAGGATACGCAAGTTAAAATTAAAATGTAATGTAAAAGCGTAAAGCGCGCTAAATTAGAAAGTGAATATATAAGTGTTATTTAACGCAATGAGCATTTAAAGAAAATTTGAATTGAAGATTGAAAGAATGAATTATATGTATGAAATGCAATTGAAATGTTTGAATGTTGTACGTAGTGTTCTCTGGTTTCACACAAAAGTTTAAAGTTCATTTCATGTTAGAACCTCAGGGCATTTCAGATTTGTTTTAGGGGAAGTCTGAGGTCTTGAAAGTCGAAGAATTAACCCCAATAGAATTGAAGTCAGGTGGTAGTTGTGAACACTTGACAAAGTAAAACTGCGTGTTTTTCACAAACACCACATTTGGCCAGAGAACAAGGGGGAAGTTTTAAAAATGAATGAGTGTAAAATGAATGCGTTTGGCGAAAAGCGCTAATAGAAATTAAAAAACGCGAATACCTAAAGCGCGAATAAAAGTCATTACGGAAAGCATCAGAGGAAGGGAATGTTGTACTTTTCAGGTGAAATGTACTTATAACATGAAATTAAAATTTATTTCCTTCCAGATTGGAAGGAACCAGATAGTATCCAGCCAAATTCCTGATGGATCTTTTTGATGTGAAGACGGAAAAAGATATTCTATGTTAAAATATCTAAGACACAAACAGAGAGTTAAACTAAATTTAAAACTTACAATTGTAAAGGATGGCGAATAGGAAGGAAAATTTAGATTTAGAATTTAGCATCTTCACTAAAAGCCGATTTTAGGCTACTTAGTTTCAGACTACTAAATTCTGGGAGCAACTATGTAGCATTCATTATTTTAATTAACCAAATTATTTTTAGTTTGAACTTTCCTATCGAATTCTCAAAGTTTCAGTTGCTGCCCGAATTTAGCGCGAGTGAGATATTTATGCAAATCGCATATATCTGTTAGCAGTTAAAAGGCAGGAGTTAACGAGGGGAAAGACAGAGCCTTGGATTTATCGCCGTAAGGCTGTGCGCGCAAAGATTTCCTCTGTCTACTGAAAGTTCGCCTTCATAGGCAATTTGCAATTACCAGTGTTTGCTAGTGAAATTCGCATAATTGCATTTCACTAAGAGTTAAGCTTCCCTCGCCGTCCTATTTAGAATTAAGTTAGGTATTGAATTTGTTAACACACTTTAGTTTAATATTATTTTAGTTCAGCCCAAGTAGTGGCTTACTCTCAATTTGGAGAGTTGTAATTATTTGAATTAAAGGGTCACTTTTAAACCCTCCTTCTGACTTTGTAGTTCTTCAACACTAAGGGACATAGCCTAGATTTGCTCACTGTCCTCTACATAGGGTTTCACAGCGTATGCTCACAAAGAAAGTCAAGAGATTGAAGGAGAAACCTTATAACTCTTAGTGCAAAAGTTCGCAATTGAGCGTACGTTTGACAAGTACAAATAAAAGTTAATCGAATCTGTATTATCAAATCTTTGAATAAGATTTATATCACACTCTAAATTAATTAGCTAAATTTGTAGATTTTCTGGCATGTTATTCACATTCGTTTTTGATGGTATTGAAAATAATGTAAACTAGGATTTAAAATAATTAAAATCCTGAAATACTGAACACCGTATTTGCAACAAATACATAAGTGAAATGTTTTGAAGGGGAGCCTAAAACTATTTGATTTTGAGAGTACTGATTTAGAAAACTGATGTCAAATGACTTCTCGCTGAAAACAGATGTTATGAGAGACAAAGATAACACACAAAGAATAGCATTAATTATAAAGATAAATAAGTGTACTTCGGATCGCTATGTTGCTAAAGCGTAACGAAGTAACAAGCATATTTTATATATCAGCCATTTACGCGCCAAATTAAGTTATAGCTAGAAATTTCTTACTTCCCCCTTTTCCTTATCACGTAGTAAGACAGAAAATATGACTGAAAAAAATTTAGAGATAACTTTTTATTTATTTATTCATTTAACATATTACCATTCTGCAACATGTCCCATCAAGCTCCGCCCAGCAGCGGTTGAGCACTCACTCAAACTGGTAGTTCGGTCGTAGTTTTCAATCCGAAGAACGGACTGGCTGCATGGGCGTTTTCGTGAATTTCCCCATGTGTAATGAATATACGAGCCATTTTCCCTTAGAAAGTTCTCCACGAAGGCATCTCTCACATTAAGCAGATATCATTCGAATGCTTTGCCGTAGTTAAACAACCAAACCAAACCAAACCAAATCCATCTAGCTCCAGCTTACGCTTTCATAAATGAATCCATTTGTACTAAATATAGTCTGTTCAGTAACTGTTAATTAATTATTCTGACTTTTTAAAGTAACTAGTTTTGATTTCTAGCATTTCTTTATCAAGGAACGTAAAAGAAATGCGAATATCTAGAATAATATATATCATAATAATCTATAATAAAAGAAATATCTTTCAGGTTCCTCGATAAAGAAATGCGAAGCAATGTGCCCTAAAACATTTATTTGCAATTAATGCTATTTTACGTATACAACGCACACTAGCATTATATACTAGGTAAGCTGAGGAAAGCTTTCAGAAGGAACTTTCTACGGGTAATTTGTTTGGATTGATGTACCATGTGAGAAAAACCCTAGAAGAATTAGGTATTTTTATGACAAAGGGATTGTTGATTCCAGTGCATATGATATATATACAGACAGGTCTGGGACTGAGGGGAGGACTGGGACAGCATTTGTTGTATATTATTTTGGTGTCGAAATCGACCATATGAAATTTGTATTAAACAACTATAACTCTGTCTTTCAGGCAGAGTGCGAGGCTGGAAATGTGATTAATATTTAAACAGATTGTTTGTCTTCTGCTACAGTCACTCTGCCGCCCAGACAACGCCAATCCTATCATCTTGAAAATCAAAAACTGTTTACAAACTTAGAACGAGTACTTAGACTTAAAACTGCACTGAGTCAAAGCTCATGTAGGCCATATTGGAAACGAAAGGGCCGACTGTCTGGAAAAGGAGGCAGCCTCCGATATGGATCACCCTTGTATTGAAATTTCAGGATCTAAACAGATGGCCATCACACAAACGAAGGAATTTTATATTGATAAATTTAAAAGTCTGTGAAAACATTCACCAAAATATAAAGGATACATGAAAATTATCAGAATTTTTAACAAAATGACTATTTTTAATAATATTGATTTAAACCAAATTCTTACTGGCCACGGGAGATTTCCCCATTATTTAAAAAGATTGAACTTACAAAATAACGAACTTTATATTTCTTGTAATGCCATCGGAGACGCGAAACATTTTGTGGAGGACTGTCCTATTTTCCAATCAGAGGAAGCTTTATAAAATTGAATAATGCTATATATAGTGATAACTTTGATATCAAAGTTTTTATATCTTTTGCACAAGATGTCCTCAAATATATCAATCTAAATCGTGATGTAATTGGAATTTTGATTTGACGTTGTCCTTTATGTTAATTTTTGTTTGTATGCTCGTGAGTGTTTGTTATGTTTTTCCTAATTTTTATTTTATATTTGAGTATTATTTGTAACTTATTTATATTTTGTATTTTGTATTATGTATTTTGTATTCAACCACCTTTTGGGGTCATTCTTTTTTCTGACTATGAGGCCACTCCGTGGCCAGGTGTGTTTGAGTGTACTCCCAATGTATTGCAACGTAATACAATGTAATCCGGTCTGTGCGGCATGGAAGCACTTAAAATATTAACCAGCTGGAAGTCCACTGAAGTTGTTTGGTGGTAATGGAATAGAGGTAGAAGAGGATTGGTCCTCCCCGGGAATGTTCTCCATCAAAATTTGGGCGCGCTACAAAGTTAGGACGGTTAGACTACACCCGTGTGACCAATGGAAAAACTGGTATCTCGCACACTACTACCTGTTTCTGTGCCAGGAACCAAACTTAGGACAAAGTACCAGCGTTTCGCCGTTTTAACGACTCCCAGGTAATTTCCGGTAAGCAGTTAACTAATGTGTTATTCATATTACTATTATTATTTTCACACTGAAACAAATTATGTTAAAATCAGTACCATTCAGGTAGTAACTAAGGTAAGTTAATATGTAAAATTTTAAAAATGTATGTAAATAATTTTTGTAAATAATCCCTATGAAAATCTATGTAAATATGTTTTGTAAATAATCCCTATTAAAATGTATGTAAATAATTTTTATAAATAATCCTTACTGCCGATATTATCAGACACACGCAGTTAATGTAAGCTTAAGGTAATAAAATGAAATTTATTTCACTTAATGAAATAAATAATTAAGGTAAGTTTGTTATTCTTCCCCACAATTTTTCTAGTACCATGTCTTGTTAAATTCGTTAAGTCTCTATGTTAATTCCAAACACTGAATGAAATAAATATTTTGATCCCAGAAATCCAGTAAAAGTGATTGAAGGGGCTCATACCGACAGAGAGTTTAAAACAATAAAAGCAATTAAAATTACATTGCGTTTTTGCCTCGCTTATGCATAAATAATCCCATAAAATATTAATAACTGTTCCTATTTTCTACATGTTTGGCGTTCAATGGAAAGATTGTAAAACAGAAACATGGTGTCTCTGATAATTATAAAAAACAAGGTAAGAATATGATTGTCTAATAATTCAAAATGTAATTTGGTAGCGCATTTTAAATGACCTTTGAAAGCGATTAAAAGCAAAAAAAAAAGATTGGGGGTTTCAAATTACCATGTATAACGGGTTTAGATGTATGAGCTTGATCTTTTGCATCAGTTCCCTAAGGACGATAATTAATCGTCTAAATGCTGTACTTTAAGGTATAACTATGTAAATATGTTTCCTTTTAAGGTAAAAGATGAGAAACAATCTTTTTAAATGCCAGATCGCATATACACCGTATTTCCTCGCGTATCCTAGCATTTCAAAACTAGAAAACTAAAACTACTCGCATAATTTTTCCCTTGCTGTATTGTACATAGTTTTCCTTCTAAGAGCAAGTTTATTGGTAAACTGTATTCCCTTGATTATTTTTTATTCAGCGTATTCAACTTGTATTTGTGTTCTTGTACTAGCATTCCATCCATTTTATTTTCCCTTACATTTATTATTTGAAATGTATTTTGTAGATATTCTTTGATAAGATAGATACTCAGACCTGTCAGGTGTTCTCACACTTGAGAAATTTTCCCAACATGTGATTTCTGATTACTTCTATTATTTATGTTCTAGTGCATTATAGCCTTAAGTACTACTGTGTTTGATCATTCGAAATCCGTATCAATTGTTTGAGCACTCCAAATTTGTTCTTTTAATGTCTCTGCTAGAAAGTGAGGTCAAGAATACTTGATGTGAGGTTGGGGGATTTACAAGGTAACTGAGCCGCTCAGAGAGTAACGCTCTGAGGGCATGTCCAGCTCAAATATCGTCTGATATTATAATGTCAATATTACAATACATTCTTACTAGAATGCGGGTTTCTTTCAAAAAATTAATATTATGATAGTTATTAATAGTTTATTTATGACTACTTTTGAATTGTTATGTTCTTAGTGTAAGCACGTTTTTTGGATATTAAATTACTCTCATAGTATTCTTCTCACGATTTTTGGATGATGAAATAAGCTAAAAAAAGGGTGCAATAATCGAGGATACACGGTAATATAAATAGGGTTTTCAGAAAACTATTTCAATGGAGGAAATCATTGTTTTACACCCGGGCTAAAATAGAATGATAAGAAATATTGTAAATAACAAAAATAATTCCTCCCATTTGCAGTCATTATGTGACAGCTAGCACATACATCTGGTTATTTGGAGCTACCGAGTGTCACTCTCCACTAGACCATCAAAAGTGTTAAAAGATTCCTCACTCAAAAACTACTCTCTTTATAATTAATATTTAGGTTAACAAAAAAAAAAACTTAATTTTAAGTGCCGAAGGAAACATTTTATTGACTATCAATATATAAAAATTCGGACATTTTGAAATTTTTTTGTTTGTTTCTTTGTTTTTTGTTAAATGCAATGAATAATGAATTTCCCCCCCCCCCCCCGAAAAAATAAGAAAACGTAGGCCTTCCAACTTTCTGACGAGCTCTGCCTTGTAATTTGTTTGAAAATTTACTTTACAGAGAAATTTGAAGAAAGTCTTTGAAACCGTATCTTATTCAAGACAGATATTTCAAAAATATTTGGAAAATCACTCATACAATTGAAAAGCAAGCTTTTTCACTTCTTAAAGTTTCTCAAAAAAATCTTGCCACTCATAAGTTTTTTGAAACAGATGTTTTAAAGTTTTTTTTAACATTGTTTAAGACTTTGTATTATGTCTGTGAGAACTAATTTTTTTGATACTTTAATCCTCCAGTTTCAAGAAGAAGTGATGAAGGATTATAATATTCAACTCCGATAATTCTTTTATGTCACATTTAACTTAACGTGAACTTCAGTTACGATTTTTCAGTGTTAGTCACAAACTGCAAACTTTTCTTTTCAATTCCAGACAAATGTTATTATGATCACATTTCAGACCAAATTTCACACAAACAGCTTGCTGTTAAAAATAAAAAAAGAGTATAGGCATCTTTTTAAACTCACTTTCCCGGCGCAACTCAAATTCAGATTGAAAACACATTGATTAATTATTGAAATAACTAATCAAAAAATTCTTTAGCTCATGGAATCTTAACATTTTCATATTATAGTATACATATTTTCCAATAAAAACAATTAACATTTGTTCATGCAAAAAAAGTAATTTTAGTAAGTAATTAAAACATAAAATACAAATATGTAATTTAAATTGTTAACTACATAATTTAAAGAGTAATTAAATAAAAGAAATTGGAAATAAAAATGTAATGATTCCATAACTTTCAATAATTACTTTAATCCATTCTTAAATACATATAAAAATAATAAATAACTTGAAATATAGACTCTCTTTTTGGTTGACTCAGATTTCTGTCAAAAGGGATTCGGATAATAAGGTCCTGTAGTTCAAGGTAAATAAAAGCCATAGGTCTCCTATACAGGGGCTTAGAAATGTTTTTTCGAAAATGCGTTTCAGAAACAAACATACATTTACTACGACCTCTGAAATGAACTAAACCTTTTCAGCTGAAATAAACGCATCACAACGGCTCAAGTTTTACCAATCATTAAGCTGTTTATTTCGGATATCGTTTCCAACCGAAGTGCTTTTATTCAAAACTAGAATGGCCATTCTTGATGGTTTCAGATTTAGTTTAAGTATTTTTCCTCATGAAGAGTCATTTTGTACTTGAATAGAATCCATTAGCTACTATACGAGTGTTTAATGGATTTTTCATCTATGACTTCAATTTCGTGCATATTTAAGTTGCTCAGTCAAAGTGCACATAACTCGTTGTCAGATTTTGTTTCAAGTGGAAAATGAAGCTAAAAACAAGCCCTCTTCCTCTACATTACCAAAGTTGTTGACTTTATCTCCTAATAGCTTCTAAAATTTCTAAGAGCTTCTTCCATACGATTCATTTACTTTTCTTCACGAACGTGTTCCGGATGAAATCCGGATTATCCATTTTAAAGTCTATGTTACCTCGAAGCAAACTTATAGTATCGAGTTCAGTTTTCATATACATGAAAAAAGAAAAATGATATTCGTAAACATAAAAAAGAAATTACAGAAAATTGAATCAATCTAATCGATAAAAACTGGGATTTTTTGCGAAATCTTTTAAAATATTGAGTTTTGGATTACATGCAAAAATGATTTAAAAAAATCATGTCTTCATTTCTTCTTTATTTTCTTTGTGTCTGTATTCATTAGTACCTTCCGGAATAATTTAATTTATATGACAGAACATTTTAATAAGTACAAAATACGAATAAAATAACAGTTGCTTTCAAAGGTGAATTTATATATTCTATAATGTTTATCACAATAAATTAGCATGAATCCGAGCAAGTGAATAAATTATTATAAATGACCTGGAGTACGTATTGTTTGCTGAGAAGGTGCAAGTAGGAAATTAATGATTTTGGTTCATGATGTTCATTCACTCTTACGGATTATGGATTGACAGCTAACACACCCGTTATATTTCACAAAGGTGAAAATTATTTTCATACCTTTAATCTCATGTACATAGAAAGCAGAAAATAACATAAGCACGAAAACTATTATTAATTTTACATTAAAATTACACATTAAATATCAATAATTAAAACAATTTTTGAAATGGTTGGGCATTGACATCAGTGTTATCCAAGTTCACTAGAAGCTGATTTAATACTCCTAAAGCAAGTACGTATTCTTCAAACTTTCCTTTAACGATAAAGAAAAAAGATATGCCCGAGTTTATTCCTGTTAAATAGAAATTTTATAAGGCAAAGAAAAAGATTCTGCAGCTGGATTTTTCTTTGTTTTATTACCATCCTCATGTTTTAACGATGCTATTTATATAAAAAAGCTAATTTATTTTTTTACAAGCAGTTTTTGCTTGTTCATGTTGCATTATTTCGCATTACCCTTTGAATTGTTTTGTGCGATCCAGCTTTTGTGCATTCAGTTTATTTTCTCTGTTTATAAAACTGGATGTTTATTTCTCGGTGAAGCATTAAACTCTGATTTGTTTTACAATAATACACATTCAGGCGAATAAATAACTGCGGGACCCGCATTATGTTTGCAAGACAAAAGAAAGATTTTGAATTTTATCCGTTTTATTGCTTACTATAGCAGTGATAACAAGTGCAACAAAATATACAGTTTATATTTGTGAATAATCTGGGATATATCCTAAACATCCCAACGAACATCGAAAATATTGTTAATATCTGATGCATTTAAATCTATTCAATAGCATAACATTGGCAGTCTTAAACCTTAAACAAAACTCGCTTAACACACAGTTTATTGTATAATAAAGTGTTGAATATTGCTTTTAATACATTGGATAGTACATTAAAATTGAGAATAGAAGGCTTTTACGAGTAATGACCCTTAACACTGGATTCATAAATATCTTGAAGAATTTGTGAAGTACTGCAGTTAACTGAGAAGCTAAACTCAATAAGGTTGTCAATTTACTTCTTTTCTATGAGGTTCGAAAACGGCTGTAAGAAAGTACAGCAGTGTCAGCATTTATTGAGCGTTTTGGGGGCTCAACATTTTAATCACATAAAATTAAGCAAATAACACTCAATAGCATTTTCTCATAGCATTTCTATTACTAGCGCTCAATAGCACTTTTATCTACTAGCCTCGGAAAGTACAAAATTCGATTTCTACTGGCTTAACATTGACATAAAATCAAAAAACCGCTATTCGAAATATATAGAACGGAGACTACCTATAGGAATGAAAAATCTGAATGATGAGATTTTAATGCATATCACTTTTAACATAAACGCCATGTATGAGCATATTACATAATTTGTTACAACCCTCCCCCAATGAATAAATAAGTAGTGTTCCTTCCTTGGCTAAGGGAAATTAAATGAGTAAAATAATTTAAAATCACAGAGTTGCTAATTACTGAAGTGGCTGTAAAAAGCAAACTACTACACTAGTTTGCAATCAAGAATTTTAATTTCCAAGAATGAGTCTCAAGAAAGTTTAATCTCTGCACTAGTTTACCATCTCGATGAGTGAGATCAATCTTTTTAATTTTTATTGTTTGTTTAATTTTTATTGTTTATTTTTTTATTGTTTTTAAGTATAGTTATGATCATTTAATTAGTATAACCTGAGTGAACAAAACAGATGAAGCAGCTTTCTTATGCTGTGGAATCCAGAGCTCCATATATATATGCAATTATACTCACTATAAAAAATGAATAATGTAGAAGAAGTTTTTTCCTACATTACTCAACAAATACAATAAATATTGCAATAAAACGTTTCTAACAAGAAATGTTGTATGCTACACTCGAAAAAATACAATGTTCTCCAAAAACGTGTTTTCGCATATCGTGTTTATTAACGTTATATCTGATTTTATTCAGCTCTCTAGACTTTTTCAACCAGTTCACAAGCAGAAAAATGACGGCTAACTCGTTTTTGATTACGTAAAAAATGCAGTGTCTCGGATATAATGCTTCAATTACTTTAGCGAGACAACTTTATTTGACATACACATTTGATTATTAACAATCCTTCAATCTGATATCGTATATGTACGAATAGAATAGCCCCTAAACGTCACAGATGAAAAGCGAGAAGACTGTAAAATCAAATAAGTAGGTTATTCATTGTATAGTTTGTTGACACAACGCTGAAATTCGAAATCCATTCTACTGAGAGGAAGTTATCACATTTCAAGCATATCTTCACAAAGAAAATTTTTTCTACCTTTACTGAAACTCTTTTTTTTAATCTTTCCTTTTTAAATTTTGTTCCATTTTTATCGAACCAACTTTCCTAATATTTTTTTGCTCACTGTAAGTAGGCTTTTATTTTAGAGAAGATGTAAGTTTACTCAACATTTTCATCCCATAAAATTGTCAAGTAAGCAAATTCCAGTTAACTGCACATATTCTGAAAAATCCAAAGTAGTTTTAGCGTAAGAAAATAACTAGCATATGGGCTTAAAAATTCTCTCCTTTTGTTTTGTCTGAGTTACGATGAATAAATAACGAGTCATAAAGTTTTCAGTTCTTTTTCCTCTTGAGACGGTATTTTCATGTTTAACGAATAAATCTTCTAGTTGATTCTTAATATTTAGTTGAAAAAGAAACTGAATAAAAAAAGCACAATAAATAAAACTAATTTATCGGAAGTAAAACTACAAAACGATTTTTTTTTCACGCAGCTTTTCAATACAACGCTCCACCAATGGCCCCGTGATTAAGGCCGCTGAGTACTGGCATTTTAATTCGAGTTCGAACCAAAGTAAACGGGCTGGCTTCATGAGTGGTATTCACGTTTTTTCCCATATGTTACGAATCCCACTAATGGCCGCTGAATACCGATAGTTCCACCGGGTCTGAACCTCAGTGAATGGGCTCCTGCATGGTTTGTTTTTCACATGTGATGACCCGCTTTCTCTTAAAAAGATTTTGGCAAAGGCTTCCTTCCCTTAGGCAGATAGCTCTTGTGCGGTTTGCCATATTCAAATAAACTAAACTGTGTGTTATGTGACTTTGAACTAGTTTCCTTAGAAAATCCTCTAAAACGACTCCTTCCTTTTAGGTAGGATAACTTTTATGTGTTTTGCGATGTTCAAATAACCTAATCCATGCATTATATTAATACAAGACAGTTTCCCTTAGAAAGGTCTTTCCAAAGGCATTCTTGCCATCATGTAGATAGCTCTCGTGTGCTTCACCATATTTAAATAGCTTAACCTAAAGTAACCTTTGAGCTATAACGCTTTCTTATTAGAGGGGTTTTTGGTCATAAGGCATTGTGGCTTAAGGGGTAAACGTCATTAAATCCGTACACACCTGTATAAAAAGATTTAAGCCGTAGCCAATCAGGAAAAGTAAAGTTGCAGCAGACTTAGAGAAACCATCGAGCGAACGTCAGTTTGTCTTTGCTTCGCTCTGACTGGTCGTCTCTTATATTAAGTTTGAATAACATCGAAAAGTTACAGCATTAATGTAAAATCTTTAAACCAGTTTTTGTGAAGTAGCAAAGTCTGGTTGCTAGCAAAGAAGCTCGGCTTATGCCTCTTGTGACTACAAAATCTTTGTCTGAAAGCCTTAGATCCGTGTTTCTCAAACTATTTTCCACGGGACACGATATTCCGTAAACAATCACTAAGTGTTCTGCCAAAACTTATGAAACTGAGGTTAGAGAACAACGAAAGTTTGCTTTTATGTATTTAATGCAATTTCGAACATCTCTTAAAAGAATTTTAAAGAGAAAATATATAAAGAAAAGTTGTTTAAATCGCGCGCGCAATAAATTTAGTAATGTAACAGAACACCCGATGCTTGACGTTGCTGATGAAGTGCATGCAGAATGCAGGTTACTACTTGTGTTCAGTACTGAAAAGTGAAGAAATGTTTCAGTTCACTTTTAGTACTTTAAAAGTGTTAGTTTTCTCTGAACTTTTTTCTTTTCGAAATTTGAAGATGTATTTGTTCAAGACAAATTATCACATTGCGCTGCAGCAAAATCCAAACATATAAACTTACTTGATGCTGTATCTGATATCAGAATTCAGGTTTCCAGCTGTATGTCCGACATGAGAATAATTTGTAATTAAAAAACTCAAATACATCGAAGTCATTGAAACTAAATTTTTTTTAATACTTTAATGCTATTTTTCTCATTTAATTATTTTTATTTATTTTTATTTATTTTTATTTAATTTATTTATTTTAATTAATTAATTAATTTATTTTGGAAAAATTAAAAATTGCATAAGGTATTTCTCTCTGTTCAGCATGCCTTCGTGGTGTAACAGCAACACACTGGGCGCATATTCGAGAGATCTAGTTCGAGTATCGGGGACGCCAGAGCACATTTTTCACATCTCGTGTTTTAAAAAAAACATAATGACTCTACAATTGAAAAATGTTTCTTTTATAGGTATAATATAAAAATGGAAGAAAATGTTCATTTTATTTAATTTGTCTTTGTTATCATTTATTATAACTAAAAATCCAAATTCATTCTAGAGTTTCCTAAACATTCCAGAACTTGAAAAGTGTTTGGAGATGAGAAAAGTTCGAGAAATATCGCCTTACATTACCTTGAAATATGTCTGAAACGGCTTTGATGGCTACAATTTATTCACTCATTCCTTTATGTTTTCTTAAGATAAAAATTTCTGATTTACCATTTAAAGTTTTCTGCTGATATTGTTAATAAATTTGTCAAATTTTTCTCAAGTAAACATAATCCTATGTGTATCTTATTTTACAGTCACTGTACCTTAGTATTTCTATACCAAACCCATAGGGTGGGGTGAAGTGAAGTAGGCTGCAACAGGTTTCCGTGTGTATAATCTCAAATATGAAGAAGAGTTTCTGTGACCGATCTTTACGGAGCTAGACAGACGTTGAATATTTTACCACAATAAGCAACCTGACCTTATAAAATTTTAGGCTTTTTAAATTTTTTGTCTAATTTTTTTCCTGGAGAATTTTCTCTCATGCCCTAATTCATCCCCATTAGAAATAAACTTTAAACTAAAAGTTAATTTAAAAATTAATCTTCCGAACTGTGCGGGATCTGTGCATAATGCATTCAGCTTTTATCCTGAATATATACGCTTGGAACATTCTTATCACGTCGAAAAAAATTGGATTTCATCTGCGATGAGTTTCGCAGGAAGAAAAGCTACAGAAACTTTTATGCTAGCAAGAATTTTGTACCCGCTGTCAGGGGGTTAAGTGGCTTCCACGTTAATTCTTTCAGTATAAATTTTAATTTTATAAAATCTACGAGTAATAAATATTATAACTTATAGATTCGACGCAGTTTGCGGATTCAAAAATAAATGGCATAATTAAAATTAAATCATTAACTTTAAACACTAAGAGCATGAAACGTTAAAGTATGGCTGCTTTATCTAACTTTGTCAGCAGTTAAATTTCTTTAATTATGAGAGTTTAAGTAGAGTTTTTCCTTTACAAGATATCTGGCTGTACTTTACATGCTACTGTTATCTGCTTATTACCAGTAACATGGAAAAAACGTTGTTGTCAAGAAATTTAGATCAACAGATTTGGTTTATATGATTACGGCAAAGCACACGCGGGCTATCTGCCTAAGGGAAGGGTAGCCTTGCGGAAGACTTAGTTCAACAGAACATACTTACTTCTAACTAGATTTTCTCATAACTACTTGTCCCGAAGTACAATGCGTCATAATTTTGTATGTCTTAGACAGTGTTGAGCTAAAACAAGAAGCAACAGGGAAACAAAATAAATTTAAATTGGTTAGTTTGTGATAATTATGTTAATTTCTTAACAGTTAAGCTTTAAATATTCACACTGTTCTGTTTCTTATAGGCTTAGGGAGACGTAAAATCACTGAACATTGGTAGTTCTGACCTGAGTTTCATTCCACGTAAACGGCCTTGCATGGGCGTTTTCGTGGTTTTCCCCATGTGTAATGTGCATACAAGACAGTTTCCCTTAGAAAGTCTTCCACGAAGTCATCCCTACCCATAGCCAGATAGCCCTAGTATGCTTTGCCGTAATCAGCTAAACTAAATTTATTGGCTTCGGTGACAAAACATCGCCCATCTAACAGAGTCCAGAAGTTTATCAATTCTCAGTAACCGTATAGTGGGCTCAAATACTGAGATTTTTATCTGCAACATACGCTGAATGCTAGGTAGATTAATTCCCACTTGAGACAGCAGAGAGTGGACCTTTCTTCCTACTAGTCGGCCAAGACTTTTAATAATTTTTTTTAGATAAGCAGAATTTAAATTAAGGAGCTATACTAGTTCTAAGTATATAGTTCTAAGTAGTAAACTATTTACTACTTAGAACTATATACTATAGTATATAGTTCTAAGTAGCTACATAATTTGGTAGCCAGTTGTATAACTCTTTGTGTTTAGGAACCAAATTTATTTATTTTTTAACAAATTGACAAATCTTCAAATTTTGTGTTGCAAATTATTTTAAGCCAGACTACAAGTGGTAATTTAAATAAACATTTAGTTATAGCGAATTTAGTTGGGCTGTAAGTTCTGAATTCTTGCTGAGATGGTAATTAGCTTTGACACATAGTAGAACCTAATGATAAGCCATTAGGTTCAGCTCTACCTGACAAACTAAATTTCAGCTTAAAGTTACAAGTGAAATTTTAATATAAACGTTTTAAATTTAGCCTTATGCACATATTCCGCTAAGTAATGAAAATCCTCATCATGTCATCAACAAAATTCGCCCGATAACTGTGTATAGAAAGTAGGTATAGGTTAAAATTGGTAAATGTTACAGGTTACGTTTATAGGTTAAAATTGCTAAATGTTACTAGAGTGAGGCAAAGCATGCGAGAGCTATCTGCCTAACAGAAGGAAACTTTGGAACTTTGCGAATATACTGGCTTTCAGCAGGGAAATTAATAGAAGGGATGCTTTCGTAGAGGCCTTTAGAAGGGAGAATGATTGGTATTCACTTTATACATGAGGGTAACCATAAAGGCCAATAATGTAGCTAGACCGTTTGCCTCGGATGGAATCCAGGTCGAACTCCCAACACTCGGAGGTCTAACTACTTGGATACTGGTGAACCTTTTGAAAGTATTAAATATCAAATATTATGCAAAGCAAAAAGTAATTGTGACTAAATTAAGAGCTTGAAGATTTGAGCGAAAATGCATGCAAAATCCATTTTTCCACTTACTTTTACTCCCTTTTTTATTTCATCATATGTGGCTGTCTATAAATTTAAATCCCTTTATTTAAAAATTAATGTATTTCCTTGATGATAATTAGCAGAACCCTCATTATGATTTCCTTTGATTTATTGCCAAACAATGATCCCGTGTGATCGTTGATTTTTGCAATAAAACACAGACCTAGATTTATAGCGTGCAGTTCTGGTAAATTTTTTACCCTTAGCAATCTCTTAAATGAAGACAAAAATTAAAAGTAACTAAATGAGACAAATTAAAACAATTGGAGTTTTGTACAATTTCAGTTCTTCGACTGCTGCTTTGTAGCAGTGTTTCGCTGGGATTGCTAAGAATGCCTTTATCTAAATCATTTCATCTGCAAATATCATTCGCTTATTCTATCAGATCACTATGAAATACTTTTGGAGAAACGGAACATAAAGTGCAAAACATAGTGGCATACAAACACTAAAACAATCGAAAAGCAACTTGGAGATGAGACTAACATATTTCTTCGAAAACATCCAAGACACTAACTAGAGTTAACAGCTAAGCAAAAAAAATATTAAAAAAATTTAAAGTTTTTATTTAGAATTGGTTTCGTCAACTTTTACTTATTAATTCAGAGGGAACACCTCTTTAAGGTGTTTGGAAGCGTCCACAAATTGTTAAATCTGAGTCTCCATCGCGAACTAATAACGGACAACATAACATCGAACTAAATTAATTTAGAAACAATGCAGAGCAAAGGGAAACGAGACCTTCATTAATTTCAGGAACGCGAGAAGCCTTCATTACAGTCTTAATGAGGATCAACTATACAAACCCGTGTTATGTATTGACGAGGCTAATCTTATTTGGGTACACATTTTAGTGGGAAGAGATAAAAAGGACGATTACCTAATTAGGAAAGTTAGGGTGCTAAAGAAGTAAGAATCTGTTTGAACACGGGCCCGTTTCATTAAAATCTTTTTTAACGATTTAAGGTGAGTGTGTGAATTTGGTTAATTGTCTATTGAAACTTGAAGTACTATAAAGGATGAGTTTCTCTTTTAAATTTCCTGATTTTTTTTATTCTGATAATATTGAGCGCACGTTTAGAATATTCACTTGAATTAAGTACTAGGAGCAAGAAAAGGCTTTCTACCCGGAATATTAAACTGGTTTGAGAAAAAAAGTAAGGATAATTTAACACATTCGCAAACCAAAAGCTTTCACAATTAGCTGTTGAATCCTTTCAGAAAATCCAGAAGAATAGTTTAAAAACTTCAAAGGCAATTCTTTTTGACAAAATATTTTGCTTTGCGTATGTTTGACTTCGTTAGCTTTATTGTCTTATTCAGAATACGCTTACGCTATGTTTCACCAAATTTGCGATCTATGCATGAATGTTACAATCGTATTGCTTACTTAATTAATGTCTTTTAATATTCACTTCTATATATTCACATAAACTGTTATTAAACTTATATTTTGTGTTTGATACAAGAACAGTAACTATTCGTACCTGTTATTCTCCTATTTCGATTCAGTTCATTGTATGTTACTGATATAAAATACAATATTGTTATGATCACTTTGTTTTACTGGACCTTATGTGTGCTGCCTGTTAAATCCATAAACAGTATTAAGGTTGCCATACGAAAAGTGAATTGTTTGTGTTGTTTCACCATCACAGAAATTTAAGACATGTTTCCACAAAAAGATGACTTTCAAAATACTATGCATTCTGTTTGAATGCTTCAGAGACTAAATTTCCTTCGTTTCGCTTTTAACACTCCATATTACCTATTACTTAAATATGACAACAAAAGTGTACATTGTTTTTCTTTCTGTTTTTGTTTTCTTCTAAAACATAGTTATCGCATGCTTTATTTTAAATAACCACTCAACAATTTGTTCCGAGAATCGATCATTTCGGGTCTCGAAAAAAACCCTTTGAAGTGATTAAAAATCATAACCTCGCTCTGGATCGACAAATATATATGTATATATACTTCTATAACTAACTATCCACAGCGATTCAGCAGATACTTTTTTTATTGTTATGTGTTTCTGTACTCGAAACTAACTTAAAGCATTGAGCTGTACATGGTCGCCAACCTTTTTTTTTTTTTTTACGGCGCGCAGTAGCCATTTTTAGGCTTTCGCCACTACAAAGGCCGGAAACAGTGGTCATTTTATTAGGGAGGCAACTAATAGGCAGCCACCGTTACCTTCTGGGAAAGTACGGAGAATTTATATGCATGCTTTCTCCGGGATTCGAACTCCGGGCCTCTAATATCGCACTAGGCTCCCTTAACCACTACACCGTCTGCGTGGCTCCTAAACAAAACATTAAACCGTTGATCATTGGTATATCATGAGCCTACTAGCAGCCGCGCTGAAGAGTCGTTAAATACTGGTAACTCTTTTTGGCAAACGGGCTGTCCTCATGAGAAATTTCGTGGTTTTCTCCATACACGAGCCAGTTTCAGTTAAAAAGTCCTCCACAAGGGGTACTTCTCTTTGAGGAATACTGTACAGTTCGTAACTATAATACTTCTCCTCCCCCTTCCCAAGAAAAAATGGTATTTTTTCGGCTTCTTTTACAAGCTAACAGTGGCTGTCTGCTTTCTCGTAGTTTTTCCCAAAGTGCGACGTAAATAAATATCAGTTTCTCGGGAGTTTTCCATACTTATTTCGGAAGTACCTTTTTATACGTTGGAATGTATTTGAAACTAATAAGTGATGTGATTGACATATATCTCTAATACAATTTGATATTTATAAAGTAGGATGTTTCTAAAATGACAGCCGGAGATTTATGGCACTGTTTTCTAAACTGGGATAAAAAAGAAAATATATTTAATAAAAATCTGTATGGTAAAAGGTCACTGCCCACTGCATCTTATTAATGACAAATAAAAATAAACGTACGTCATCTAAACTAACTGACAGGACGTCAGAAAATCATCAATGAAAACAATATATATATCTTTTGCCCTCTTATGACAGTCCGTTTTGCTTTTATGCCTTTGAAAAGCTAACTTCGAAACTCTGAAGTGCATTTCACCGTCACTCAGAATTATGTTTTTGTAACTGAAAATTACTTACGTACGGCGTGGGTCGACATTTTCACTCCGTAGTGTACAAATATTATGGTAGTGGATTTTCGATGAACTAAAATAAAATGGAAAATTTAATTTAGGAAGGATATTAATAAATATATTAATTTAAATTTGAGAAAAGTCCAATTTTATATTGGCGTTAATTTTACCGGAAATATGTATTTCTTCGGCGACAGACACTTCTTCCTTCTTTTTAAAAAAATAAAAATATTAGCTAGCTATTATGTAGGCATTTAGGTAGGATATTTTCGTTCGTTTAAAACTTGACGCCTCGTGCTTGCTTCCTCGAACTACATATTTTTTTTTTATAAAAATCCAGCTTCATGCTCAAGATGTGCCCACCAGCAGCCGAGCGCTAAAAGTCGCTGAACACTGGTAGATCGATCCGGGGTTTGAATCCTGGTAAACGGGCTGGCTGCATGCATATTCACAAAGCCTACAGACCGTTTCTGCTATTGTTTGCTCTGATTGGTTGAAACAGGAAAAGTAGGGTTACAGAATCTTGTGTTTGTCGACTTTTGTTTCATCGCCTTTGCTATTTGTATATCAGCGTGGTGTACCGAAAAGCGTGTGAAAGTCAGAGAAGGAAGCGCAGCTCAACGGTACAGAGCACGAAAAAAAAAATTCTTGGACTTCTAGAACGGGGTTTCTATTCCCGTTCGTATCTTTTACAAACTCTCACTGCACGGACTTATTTTTGTTTTTATCCTCACCTTATGGCTTTGTTATTATTGGGTTTTTCGCCTTCGGGTACAGAGTTAAAAATTTAACACTTTTATTTTCTCTATTTTTGTTAAGGGTAATTTTTTAAATTTTTATTTACTGGTTTGTGCTCTTTGTGGTAGATACTAGTTGCAAGATTACGATCCAAGATCCCGAAAAGCGTTACAATAGAAATAGCGCGTAATGGAATAAAATATAATTTTAGTTATACTTACTAATAATTTAAGGAAAAAGAATAGGTATCCGACGCCCTTAAATGTTTATAGAATGTTTTCATTTGGTTTATTCTTTTAATATTCTTTTATTTGTATAATAAATGCGCTATGTAAATTTACATAACAGACTCTCCCCAAAAGAAATGACGAAAAAAGCACATATCCCATTTCCATGTAAATAATTTTTCTTGCAAAACAATTATGGTACTTTTAATAGTTTAAATTCATTCTTTAACAAAATACAAATAAACTATTAATAAGATCAGTAGGTTATTTAAAATATATTCCACACAATTCATATATTTCACACAATTCCCCTTAGGTTTCATTCATAAAATAAAAAAATTATCGAATGAAATAAACGCTGTTTCTCCTCGCTTTACTGGAAAGCCCACAAGGTATGTTTGGCGTTAATTACGAAGACTGCAAGGCGATAACTCACTATTCCAAATATGACCGCCAAGCAGATGTTTCGTCCAATGAGAGCAGACGGTAGGGAAAAGGTCTGTAGGCTTTGTGAATATGCTGGCTGCATGGGAGAGCCAGTTTACCCTCTTTAGCAAATCCTCCTCGAAGGCATCCCTTCCTTAGGCAAATAGCCCTCGAGTGCTTTGTCATAATCAAACACACCAATTAAGATCAGCAAGAATCTTGTCTAAACTTAAGTTTCAAATTACTTTATTCGCTTTATTCATTAATGTATTAATTTTAGAAACAATTAAAAATATTCCTGCATAGTAATGAAGAATAGCTGAGAAGCTTTTGAAATTGATTTTAATTTCAAGTATGTCAGTTTACGAAAGCCATGCAGGCAATCTTTATAATAAACACAAATTTCAGCTCCAGCACTTGCATGATGTTAGTAACAGAAAAACATATTCTCAAATTAAGTTTAGAATACGGTTAACAAACCTGTTATTTGAAACCTTAGATTCAAGGTTGGTTAGCCTTTGTGTGCAAAAAGATCTCGATAAATCTCTAAATTTAATCATGCATTTGATTTGAATTCAAGTGATTGGAGAACTTTTGAGACTTAGATTTAAGCAAAATATACTACGGCTTTCTCCCTCGAACTACCTTATGTGAGAGATGTATTCTGGAGAACTTTCTGAGGAAATTTCTCTCGAATTCATATCACATATGTGGAAAATTCAAAGCAACCAGTTGGTTTGCTGAGATTTGAACTCGGATCGAACTCCCGCTGTTCAGCGAACTCATCCACTCGGTGACTTTACGAAAAAATAAATTCTAAACTTTATGCAAAATAGATGCCTTTAACAGTAAATATTTCCATGTAAATGAAAGCAAATTAGCAGTTATCATTGAAGTTCTTCCTTTTAGAGCTTAGCTGAATTTAATAAAAAAATAATTACCATAAATAGTGTAATTCATAAGAAAATTTAAAATTGCAAAACTTATATATTCCTCGCTAATAATCAGGCAATTTATTCTATTAAATTCATGGACCTATATTTTTGAAATCTTAACTAGTGTGTTTAAAGAAACATCCAAGAAAATTCTTCATTATTCATTGGTGTATTTTAGGAAACCTCCAGGAAAAATAAATTTGAATTCATAAGAACAATAAAAATATTATAGTTTATGGAAAGTAAGAAGAATTATCGATACAGCTTGTTAACTTTTTTGTTTGAAGAAAAGACTGGTGTGTTTTTGAAAAATCAAACATTTTGGTTTGAAGAAAAGACTGGTGCGTTTTTGGAAAATCAATCTATAAAGAAAAGAAAATTTTGCAAGAGTATTTTTGATAAAGAAATTAAAACCTACATTTCAGCCAGCATTATTATAATTGTTATGAAATTTTCAGTTTTAAATTAACTAAAAATACAATAACGATTGTGTTAACACCTTCGAAAAGAATTTATGTGAATATTTGAATAAATATTTCTTCATTTGCTAAAAGTGAACTGAATAGTTCTTTAAGTATTAAGAAATCAAGAAGTTACTCTGTTATTTTGCAGAACATTTATTCGTTAAATACGTGGAATAAAGATATGATTGAAATCGAATTAACTAAGATAAATATTTAAATTTTAATAAGGGAAAACATATTACATAAAGTCCTAAAAGTTGATGGTAGTTGTTACTCCTTTTATATTATTTATTTGTCTTAATTTTGTTCATTTAAGCAATAAACTTCGGCACAATATTTCAGAATAACTTGCTATTGGAAAAAGGGACCATGTTGATTTTTTTCAAAATGCATACAGGTTTTCTGTAAAAATAACTCTAAGGTTGTATTTTGCTTAACTTAAAAATTTCAAATTGACGTTCTGCTGTAAAATTTGTTATGGTGAATTGAACATTACATTTTGAAGGTCTACGTGTTTGATTCAAGCACAGAAAATAGCCTTTGCATCTCAACAGCAGGCAATACATTCTTTTTCAAAACCGTGTTTTAACCTTTAGGGCTGTTTTAACTTTCCACTTTCTGCAGTTCGATTGCACAAATATGCTTCCAATGCTCGTGGTTTGTTGAAGACAATAAATACATTGTATATAAACAAAGAAAATTAGCACCAAATCCAGCTTCCTAAATTTCACTATGCTATACGGTAGACACCAACAGACGTGATTACGCTTGCATAAATTTATGAATAATGGACAAGGTTCAATCACTTATCACTTCTCAACAGGGCGTGCTGGAAATCTGCAAACACGAATGTGTAACTTGAATTATTCAATACCTAAACAATGTTTCACATTAATTTCGAAAAATACTATCTTGATAAGCGAGCAGATAAATATCAGTTTCATGTTTCAATTGACAGGCTTTTATTTTCTGTCAGGAATATTCCTTTTTCTCATATTTCGCATTAGCATATTTTCACTCTAATAATAGCATATCATTAGCACAATAAAAATCTTAAATGATCACAGAATAAAGTTTCGCTATTACGTAGTGCTTTACGTAACTGGAAGTTACCTCAAGTTACTTTGTTTACTAGAAATCTTGGAAATATTATATGAATTCAGAAAATCTGTATATTATGCTTAGACAACTTTGCAGTAAGCAAAGGAATGGGAGAAAAATTATATTTCTTCTCTACAACTAAGATAAATGCATTTGTGAAAATAAAATACAGAAATTATAACACATTTTTCATATTTAGTATTCAGTGAGGTACTGGATTTTACAGAAAGGAAAAGCCTTTCTTTGTGACCATTTCAAAGAGTTATTCGTAGTAATTGCATTTACAATGAAATACATTTATAATTTCATCCAAAATTCTTTCTCTTCTTGCCAAAGTGCATTAGTTAGGTTTTTTTCCTCCAACTACAAGAGAAAAAGGAGTTTTCTGATTTATCAGAACTTGCGTCATTATTTTTAGTTCTCGTATGTGTAGATGAAGTTGTCTTATACACAACGAGCTTAGAATTTAGGCCCAAAAATAAATCACCAATTAATCATATAAATGGAATCTCGTTTTGCTTCTTTGTAAGCACATCACATTTTTCTACTCACTCTGTAGAAATGGATCACTTTTTCCCTCACTCGATAACTTAAGAATTATTATATTTGCTTTATGTTGAAAAATGTAAGGCCATTTAACATTCCTGAGAAACGTACCTGAAATATTTTAATTTCCTGAAATAAGAAATCACATTAACATGGTAAATCCCAGGAAATAAACATTAAAGGAAAACGATTGCCTATGTAAAGCGCTCGTTATCTGTAATTTTATTATTTAATCTTATGTTTCAGAAGATGGTAAAATAGCGGACGAGTATTTTGAATCTATATATTTATTACTTTTATTAAATCATGTTGATAATTGTATTTTCTATGTGTTTCTTAGTTAGCACAGGTTAGCTCTTCGAAACATTTTCTTACATAAAATAGGGAGGTATTGTTTATATATTCCCTTTCATTTTTCCTGTTTTTAATGAGCAGATCTCAGATAAAATGAGGAAAGGCTCTATTTCTGTCTTTTATTCAGTTTTAAGTTAAGGAAAAGTGTAAGGACAATTAAGGCATCGAAGTAAAACGTTACAATGAGTATTCATATTTTCAAGTGAAAGTTTTGAGAAAAATCACACTAACGTTTGTGAAACATGCGACACCATGAAGGAATTGTCGGAAATGAATGAAATATATTCCACATATTATTAATAGCGGTACAAATAAACGATCAAATTTACAAGACATAAAAACAAAACAAACGTCGGAAATCAGTACTTTGTGTGTCCACCACTCTGAGCGATCAGAGCCTGTACGCGTTGTGGCATTGAATCGTACAAATTCTGAATGTAATCCTCGGGAATGGTATTCCATATGGCTTCGACTTGACTCCAAAGTTCAGTGTTAGTATGTACTCTAGCAGCTGTACAAGCGAGTCGCCGACCGATGAAATACTAGACATGATCAATGGGCGACATGTCTGCGAAATAAGCAGGCCATATAAAAAGCGAAACCTGTTGTACCCTAAAGAAATCTTGCGCATGGGTCTGAGAAACATGTGCACGAGCATTATCCTGCTGAAATATAGGGCCCGGAATGCGTCGAAGAATGGGGACACTTATGTAGTGATCACTGTTGAGGTTGCCTGCAATCTGCACTTGATGGGATCGACAATTATACCCAATAGCTACCCACACCATGATGCCAGGCGTTTGTACGGTATGACGCTGGATAATGCACTGAGGGAGTAGACGTTCCTCTCTTTAACGTCTGATGCATACTCTTCCATCATTCTTCTCCAGATTGAAGTTCGATTCATCGGAGAAAACAAGTTGTTGCCTCACGGCATGCCACGCACTATGTTCCATCCCCGTTGAAGTCGGAGGTGTCTGTGATTCATCGACAGGTGAATCCTGCATAGAGGAACCCTTGCAGGCAGTTCATGCTGCAGCAGACGGCGACGAAACGTGCAGCTAGACAAAATAACACCTGTAGCCGTTCTCCAACGTTGTGCTGACACACGAGAGGACGCTGCACGAACCGTCAAAGCCATGCGGATGAGGGGTCTGTCGTCCAGTGCCGTTGTGTTATTGCGGGCCGTACTCCCAGGTTTTTGCCTTGTTTGGTTCTCTTCTGTTCACTTTTTCAAGTACGTACTACTGTTATGGAACGACGCTTCTTGAGAGCCGCAACTGCTCGATAGGAAAGTCCATCCTCTTGCCGACGTTGCGGCCTCGTTCGAACTCCGTTAGTTGCTGGTATGGTGCCCTCCGGTGTTGACGAGGCATACTGAGCACTAACTAAGCGTTCACGCAGACAGAAGATGAAAAACAGAAACTCCTGAATCCTGAATCCTTGGTGGGTGCTTATAACTACTAAACGTTTTAACCTATCGACGGTATAGCTCAAAGGCCGATGGCTTTGAACAGGAATCAGGGCCTACGCGCAGCATGGAAACAATATTTTTCATGCTAAAAACAGTCTGTGTTCCTTAAACACTAAGTGAAAATAATAAGAAGATAGCCGACGAGCTGGCGATGAGAACCCGGGCGGGGAAAGTGCCCCTGGAGCCAGCAGGTGATTAGGCGAGATACTTGTTGCGCTAAAGATAAAATGGAGTTTCACACAGCATAAAGGAGAGTAGAACATCGAAGAATCCTGTATTTAGATGAAATATTCAAAGTAAAATGAGAATTTGAGAATATGCATAACGTTATATATGTGTAAAGTGTGGTAAGGTGGTACAAAAATTGGGGAATAAATCATAACTTGGGGTAAAATCAAAACTGCAGAGGGATGCGATGGATAAGATGAAATTTAAATTATAAATTGCGATTTGTGAAGAGTCGTTGACTTTTATGTATCAAAAGTGCCATAGTAATGCATATAAGATATAAATTGTTATGTATTACTTATTTCAGTTGTGATTTAAATTGTTTTAAAGGTAATGATTTAACTTATTTTGCTTCAGACTTAAAGTTTAATTTGTTTTAAATTTTTGTAGTTGAACTTAAGTTTCTTTGGTTTGTTTAAAAGTAATTGTAGTCTTTTAATTTGTTCTCTTGACAGTTTTGGTTAACGCTGATTTTAAGTTGCTTGAGTAATTAATTTTTTTTCTTCTTTACTTTTGGTTGGTAACTATTTAAATTCTGTTTAGTTAATTATTATTTTTCTTAACCTTGGTTGTTAATGTTAATCTCTTGATAGGTTGATCCTTATGGTCAATCTTTTTAAAGTTGTTACACAAGTTGGTGTTTAAAGTTAATTTAAGTTTTAATTTCTATTATGCCCCCTTTTCTGCTAAATTTGGGATCCATATTTTCTGACTTTGGTGGTAGTTTTGGTGTTGTGGAGAATATATAAAAATTTTCATACTTGATTATTGTATTTTAACTGAAGTAATTTTTTATTTCCTTACTATGGTGGTCGTGTTTGGTGTTGGAATAAACCCAAGAAAATTATCTATGAAATTATTATATTTTTATTTAAGTACTTATCAGTATTGAAGTTAATTTGTTGTAAAATCAATAATTAACACCTATCCTTTCAAATGTATTCCGTTGCCCTTCCAAATAGATTTATTGACTTGTTTTCGATTTCTTCGCCCGCTAGACGGTAGTCTGTGAAACCTCTGTCAACATTAGTTACTTTTGCACCCTGCGGAGAGGCTAAATTTTTACATTACTAACCCTGCCGCAGGGTCAGGGGGGCGGGATGTTATTTCTTCGCCCGCTAGACGGTAGTCTGTGAAACCTCTGTCAACATTAGTTACTTTTGCACCCTGCGGAGAGGCTAAATTTTTACATTACTAACCATGCCGCAGAGTCAGGGGGGCGGGATGTTTTTGCTTACTCGCAGGCTGTTCCTATGTTGGAATGGGACCCCTC
>KK119483.1:0-113982 GCA_000611955.2 Stegodyphus mimosarum
TATTGTAGGCAAATTATTTAATTTCAGGTTTTAATTGTAACAGTCAGTATTTAACGTCTGGTATCATAAGGACCAGAACAAAACTAATTACTTTCTTTTTTTTTTCATTGATGCTGGAGTGGAAGAAAGGTCCATCGTTCATTTTTTCAAATAAATTTAACAAAGTGCTTATACAACATTTTCGTTATTATCGCTTATATTGTATATACCAAATCTCAAAATGAGCCAAAATGTAAATTCACGTATTTCTTAGGAAATTTTGAATAAAAAATTCTAATTTTTTGCAGGTATTCTTAGAAGTACAACTACTTTAAGATGGTATAATTTTTATATGTTATAATACAAAAAGTATTTCGAAATATTTATGAAAAAATATATCATAAAAACGTGAAATTTTATTTGGAATGAATCTAAATTTTGAAATGTGAAAGAAAGAATCAAATAAGTTTTATAAAAAAAGAGATAATAATAAATATATATCAAATTCAATTAACATAGAGGAATTAAAATTTTGAGAGCTAATTTTTAAAAGCAGCTCGCGCAGTTTTTACAGAACTTGGCAGTTTGGCATAATTTGAGTCGTAGAATCCAAATATGGAAAAAATTTGGCATGTCATTTCAGAAAAAGTTCGATTTTGTATCAAAATACCTATATTAGAACAATATTATATATAAATATAATACATATCCTAAGTGGTGCTCTCGAGACATGAAAAACGCAATTTGAATTTCTTCAATCGGACCAGTAGAACGGGAGGTATAGATCTGCCCCCCCCCATTTTTTTTCGGAGTTGACTCATAACGTGTGATGTGCACCCCACAGGAAAATTTTCAGTGCCTGGCTTTCATGCAAAAGACACACGACATTTCTAATTAAAATAACTATAACGTACAAATTAAATTCGAAATTGTAACAGACAGCTTCCTTATTTGACCTCATACGCATGAATTCGACAGATGGTGTCGCTACCACAAAATGGGTTGTGTGCTTAAATCTTCTTCATTGTAATATAGAGTATTCTTAAATTTTCAGAAATTAATTCAAATTTCGTTTAAAACAAATCCAGCTTGACATCTTTTCTATCTCAAAATTCAAATAAGTGCAGGATCAATATTAAAAACATAGTAAGGATTAAGCAATACGGTAACTATTCGCCAGACGTCTGCAGAAAGGTTTAAAATTTTTGCTATCCTTGGACCCATAATGAGAAGAAAAAGTCAAAAAGAATCGAATTTAATCAATTTACCTTTGAATAAAACTTTGAAATTTCGAAACCAGATGTCTGAATTCCACGCCGATTGGAAAGTGCATTACGATTTAACTAAAAGGAAAAGACGATGAAGAAAAAGTTAAATTTAACAGAGATAGGAAGCCGCTTCATTCGATACATTTTAGCCATAGTGATTATTTTAGGTAATAGGATATTATCATAGAACAGAGATTTTCAATCTTTTTAAGATTCACGTAGAGTTGAAAAATAAATTAAATTTGAGAATTCAAGTTTTGCTTTAAGAAATATTTTTGCTGCTTGAAAATTAGTTATTAAGATTTATTTCAAATTAAAAATATACTTTTGGCAAACATGTAACTGTTGAAAAGAAATATAAATTCACGACAAGGAAATATAACGAATAGATGGAAATTACAATGATTAATATAATAATTATAAGAAATGCTAATGCTAACACCTGATTTGCATATACTGTTATTACTATTATTTCTATATACCATGGAATATTATTATCTATATATAGAAAGAAGAGAATCTGTTGGTTTGTCCTCCCCGATTCTTTTGTGTGTACTGGAAAAAGTCAACGTCCGCTTTTTTCCAAAAAAAAGTCGCTAAAATCAGAGATATTAATTAAAAACTCAGGAAAACGATAATTTTCGCCCTTATTTTTCCGCGTGGCAAGAGCCTCGCTAGCTGGAGATGAAAATCTGTTTCATTTCGAACGTTGTTGCCACGGCTCGCTTTCAAATCGTAGAGTTTGCTAATAAAAAACTTCAAAGTTTTACGATGAAATAAAAATAGCATTGCCAAACATTAAGTACATTATTCCCGATTCCAAAAATTCGCGGTAAGCCATTTCGACTGTTCCCATCTTCGTACAACTTCGAAAATCAATTAAAAACACTGAAAGCGCTAATTTTCGCACTCATTTTTCCGAGTGGCAACAGTCTGGCGAGTCGGATATAAAAATATTTATTTCGAAAAGTGTTCCTACTGCCAAAGCTGTATGTAAGTAAAGCGTCGGCACTCCCATACTATAACATGACGCCAAATTGCAGCGCCAATCCTATGCAGTGGTGGCGATGTAAACTAAATCTCTTCCCCTCCTCCTCTCCTCTGCAGTGACGTCATGGAGGTCGGAAATAAGATGGAGAGGTCGCAATGGGTTTTGACACGATTGGATGTAAATATTTTGCAATTGCGTCGTAATTATATATATAAATGTATATATTTTCTATTTGTACAGTATTTCAGAGTCTTAAGTATACGAAAAGAATACATTTTTAAGCAAAGTTTAGTGTTATTAACATTAAAATTATGCATTATTTCTTCTCCACTTACAGAGCTTCTACCTAAAATACTTTCTCAAATATGACATGATTTTTTAGCTTCTGAGGCATCTTGTAAATGAAAAAAATCTATGTCAGTTTGTAATTAATGCTCAATTCGGTCCATTTCAAATTAGCGTTCTTTTTATTTTAATACTGAAATACATTAAATAGTACATAACTTTCTCTGAATATTTCTGAAAGGGAGTAAAAAAAAAGATTTTTTAAAATATTATTTAAAACTTGTACTTGAGTTATTATAAAATATAGGAGAATAATTCTTTTAATTATCAGATTTTTTTACCTTAAATTTCAACAATACATATCCTAAAACTCTTCTTTATTACTTCCTTAAGTACGCATCGTCTCAAGGAAACGTGTAGAAATGTATTCCATCAGATTTCGACGAAATCTTACTCTTGCAATCCTTAATGGGCAGTATCGATGCGCCATTAAAGAAAATTAGAAAAAAAATTGTTTCTGAAAAGAGCCTTTTGTAATTAAAAAGTAAAAAATTAATAAGTTATAAATAACACAACCAAAGCGCGTTAGAAGCTAACAAGATTTTGGTAGAATCAAACAAACAACCAAATCAAAACAACCAATGACTGAAAAGAAATTGAGCATGCGCAGTTTTACTGATTGTGTTTGCACATCGCCAACGCTACGAACGTTGCGGTCGTTTCGAAGCGCAATTTCTCCCATTGAAGTGTCGACGCTTTACTTACATACAGCTTTGCCTACTGCTAGCTTTTTAAATCGCAGAGTTTGTTAATTAAAAATTTGCAAGTTTTACAAAATCTATACATATCAAGAAGAATGTCTGTATGTTTGCTTGTTTGTTCGCGTTATTGATTTGTGATCAATTATGATAAATTTTTTGCCGCACTAAAATTGAATATAGATGAAATATTGGATGGAACTTGAGATTTTACGATCATTTGATTAGAAAGACGAAATTCGTTAAAAACTCCGTGCCATTGTTACTAATATAATGAGAGAGAATTAGCCTATTTTTCTATCGAAATTTTTATGTGGGTTCTATATCGCATGAGACTGAAAAATGTATGACTATGAGTCATATTTTTTGCATCGTTATTAAAGAAGGATTACAGCAGTATCGTTCCCTCTATGGTTAGATGCATTACTCTCGATTTAACTTAACTGGCATTGGGTACTTGCGCTATTTTCTTATATACCAGGAAGCGTTTACAGTCTGTTGCAGAACACAGTTCTGTGCACTTTCCAAGGCTTAGCGATTAATTCTACACTAACAGATTTAGAGAGGATAGGCATAATATAATGTGGGATGTGTACTGGATTTAGTAAATGAGTAACTTGTTAGAATAGTTAGAGTCCATCTCAGCGAATTTATGAATGAGGTATGTGTATAAAAGAAAAGTTAGACACAGAAAAACACTGTTAAACTTGAAAGTTAAACACAGAGTTTTGCAGCGAAGTTAAACTTTTGATACTTCCAGCTCTGAGATTTACATTACCTGGCGTTAGCCTTTGTGCTAAGCTAACCACTCGTTCGTTTAATTAGAAATGAGTCAACATTTATTAGGATTTTGCACTGTGAATCTCCAACATTAATTGAACTTTAATCCAAGTTTTGTGTTATTTGAAATCCCTCAAGTTGCGTAGATTTAGACTGCAAATAGAAACAATACATTTCTTAGCTTTGAAGCTTTAAACAAAAATTTCGTTAAACCTTCTTCTGACGCAGTTGTTATATGCACATACGAAACAATAAGTCGCTTGTCTGTTTCAGTAGGGTATAAATTACAATAATTTGGAGTAAACTCCTACAATAATAACTGTTGATTTTAATTTAAAATAATGTAATGTTTGCGATGGATTTCCTAAGACTTGAATATTTTAGTCCCTTAAATTCAGTACCCCGCTATATTTCCCTTAAATACTTTAGTGACGGAGATAGGATATTGAAAAGATACCATTTAAGAAAAGACTAATTTTGTCATAGTTTCATAATATTGCTCCTGTGAAATATGAGTCATTTATCAAAAAATGTATTGTTATTTTTGACGTTATAAATATCCTATCTTTTCTACATGTATACCCTCCTTTTCTTTAAATAAAAGAAAATTGTTTTCTGAAAAATAGTTTCTTTTATTTAAAATCCATAGTATAATATTTAAATTTTTTTGTTTCAAAATCCAGGTGATTTGATTTGAATATCAATAGAAATGAAAATTTTGTTCATTTGAAAGCAACTTCGTATAAATTTAAATTTAATTGTTTGGCTAACTGCGTATAAGTACGCAAAGCCGCAACACGTAAATCTTTCGAATAACACTCATTTGGCGAATTTTGTTTTGGTCTTAATAATCATTTAATTAGTATAAAAATACAGCATTCATTTCTGTGTTTTTGGTTCTCAATTATTTTTCTGTCCATTGGTGTCGACTCTTTCCGGTCTCAGTGATGCACCAGCCAGTTCGCGCACCAACATTCAAAAGCATACACATTTGAATGGGTGCCATGGAAGAGTAGATGTTTATATTTAAAGTAATATCGTACATTCAGAAATCATATGCATTTATACCTAATTAGTAAGTACTATATTTGGAAAGATGTACAAAATGATAATTTTCTTCCAAAAATTTTTGTTGTTACGACACATTCTCTCCCAGCTTATCTTATATGACAAGCTTCAACTTCCCTTGCAACGATATAAAATGTCATATAGGAACGAAGAGCCCGTCTAACGTACACATTTGATACGCAGAAGCGCAACGTTTATTTATGTTTCAAATGAGCGTAAATAATGTCAGAATGACGTGAAACTTTCTGAACTGAATTTCTTGAGCATTAGCCTTGAGTTGTAAGTATTATCTATTATTTTATTCCACAAATGTAAACCCCATGGTGCTCCAATGGGCTTTCAGAATATAGAAATAATTCTAGCAATGCAAGCAGCTTAAAATCGTGTAAATAAATATGGCAAAAGGATATCATAGACGCAGCTATTTAAATTCTTAAACCTTTTTGTTTCGTTTTTGCACGGAAATAATTTAAATACATAGCTATAATCAATACCAATATTGCGTTTTAACTTATTTTTCGCCCAAAGGGGCAATTTGCTCAGAAGGGGTATTAATTTCAATTTCGAATTTTGCGTCGTCCACTATAAAACCGCGTTTCATTTTTTAAATTGTAACCACCAAATATTAAAGCCCTACATTGTATTTAAATAAATTAAATAATGCAGAATCTGCATAAATGTATGTATATTTCTCGCGTTGTGAAAAAACAACTGTATCTAGAGACATCTAATTTTCAAAAACTTAGTCTTCCCCTCGAACATGGGTTTCTGGAAGCCCAAATTTGGAATTTGAAATTTGCTTTATTATCTATTTCATATTTTGTAAAACTTTAACGAATTTTTCATTAACAAACTCAGGGATTTCAAAGCTCCGACCTGTTAAATACAATGTGACTTATGAATATTGTTAATGCCATAAATAAACGTGGTAATCTATTCATTGGACAAAACTTGGGTATTTCAGGACATAAACAATATATACTGAACAAGATGTATGCGTATACAAATACGTTAATTCTAATACTGATGTAACAGTCCACAACATAAAATAGAAAACATTAGCGTTGTGAAAATATCAAAATACCCAGTTTAAATTAATTTAGTCCAGTATATTAGTAAATAAAACAAACAAATAAAGTTAAATCTCAGACATTTATTTAGAGAAAAGCAATAGTGTTGTTACATAAAAATATGTAGATTAGATTTGTCAAATTTCAGAAAGCACGACACCTAGTTCCCCACCCCTACTTCTTTCGTTCTCCTGGGTCCCTCAGAGGGGGATCCAATGGTGCCAAGAGAAACAAACAGCCATGTCAAGAGAAATCTCAGACATTCATTTAGAGAAAAGCATTAGAGTTGTTATATAAAAATATGTAGACTAGATTTGTCAAATTTCAGGAAGCATGACAGTCGCCCCTAGTCCTTTCGTTCTCCTGGGTCCCTCAGAGGGGGAGTCCAATGGTGCCAAGAGAAATAGCCATGTCCAGAGATTAAGTAACGTGTCGTTAGTTCAGTGCAGAGAAGTAGGACACTTCTTCGATTCCACCAACTGCCGATCGCTCGAAAACCCCCCGCAGATTTTTTCTTCAGTTGACGGGAACCCTGAACTTGGCAAAGAACGAGGAAGAAACAATCGCCCAGTTCCAGCAACCCTCTGAGTCCAAACCTGTGATTCTCCGGGAAAGAGGGTCTTTCCAGCTTCCACAAGTTGGCTAACATCTTCCAATTTTCAGTGCTACCCCTCAAGGCTATTCCGAGAGGTCAAACACTCTTCTGCCCAATTAGCGACGTCAACAACATATTTCGAGCTAGCCTCGTCGAAGGTGCAAAACTAATATACTCGAAAGCTGAACGGCCAACATTTTCAACCCTCGCAAGCGTACCTTGTGTTACAATTACATAGCAAACAAGTCTGAGAGTCAAGGATGTAGAATATACAAAACCGCTCATATGGCCAAACATCTGACAAAAAAGTCACCTTCAAATGGTGGATAGGACGCTATTTACCAGATACAGTGGCTCCCAAAAGTGTTCGTACACTTATGATTTTCATTGAAATAGGGCTCTATCCATTAATTAAAAGTAAACTTTCTGAATGAGATTTTAATAATAAGATCTATTATCTATTCGTAACAAAATTACATGAAATATTTTAAAAATAAAGCGAAACCTTATTTTTAAGAAATTAATAATAAAAAAATGACAAACATTTTATCTCATAAAAGTCTTCGTACACTTCAAAGAAACCTTGACATATTAGTAAATATCTTCATTTTTCGTTAAATTAGTATTTAATAGGAAATCCTTTAGCATCCACAACAGCTTTTAAACGCCTGGGAATAGATTTTACTAGTTTTTTTGTAATTTCTGTATCAATGTTCATCCATTCTTCCATCAAAAATGTTTTGAGTTCGCTTTTCGTTTTGAAGCCGTGTTTTCATACTCTAACCTCCAGTTCTTTCCAGATGTGTTCTATGGGGTTTAAATCTGGCGACTGAGCTGGTGTTTTCAAAACTTGTGGACAATTATAGAGACACCACAGGCGAACGTTGAGAGAAGCATGCATAGGATCGTCACCATGATTAAAAATAAAATTGTTTCCAATACCCAAATTTTGGGCTGATAATTTTAAATTGTCTCTTAAAATATTTAAATAAATAAAGAGAATAATTCATTATGCCATCATTAAATACCAAATTACCTAATCCTGGTGCTGCATGCACCCTCACACGTAAACACCTCCACCTCCATGCCTAACTGTTCCAACTAAGTTTTTAGAATTAAGTTCCTCAATTTTCTTCTCCATACAGTTATTCGACCATCGGAGCCAAAAATGTTAAATTTGCTTTCGTCAGCAAATAGGACATTATTTCAGTACGTTTCGGGTGTATTTATCATTTTGCGAATGAAAGTCTAAGCTTTCTGTTTTTCTCACTAACAAAAAATTTTTACGGGCAGAACGCCCATGTAATCCAGCTTCTCTGAGAACTCGTCGAACAGTTTCAGGTGAAATTGAAGTAGAAAACTTTGCATTAAATTCTGTAGAAACTTTTACAGCATTCAAACGTGGGTTTTTCACAGATTTTCTAATAATAAATCTCTCATCACGTTTAGTTAACTTTCTCGATCACACTTTTTTTACCTTGTTTTTAATCCGATTTTCTTCTTTAAAGCGTTTCATAACATACTGCACTGTAGAATGGGATAAATTAAGTAATTAAGTGATATTTCGAATTGATTTACCCCTGCTATGGTGAAAAATTATCCATTTTCGAATGCTGTTCCTTTACGACTGCGACCCATTTTTCAATAATAAATGAAATATTATGAAGTAAACAATAAAAAATTAAAAGAAACGATTTTTTAAATGCTACCACAAGGCAAAAATTAAAAAAAGCGGCAAACGATAATTTTAATTTTGATTTTATCCAAAAATATTTCACTGTACGAAGAAGACTTTTGTGAGATAAAATGTTTGTCATTTTTCGATTATTAATTTCTTAAAAATAAAGTTTCGCTATGTTTTAAAAATATTTCATGTAATTTTGTTACGAATAGATTATAGATCTTATTATTAAAATCTCATTCAGAAAGTTTACTTTTAATTAATGGACAGAGTCCTAGTTCAATGAAAATCATAAGCCTACGAACACTTTTGGGAACCACTGTATAAGAAAAATAGCTTTTAACAAATTCTGAGAATAGGAATGTTTTCCCTTACATCAGCTCGTTGAAAAAAAGTATTATTAATTACTACTGAAATTTAATTCTATGACATAAACTCTTTTACAATTAAACAAATGATATGTACTGAATTTTAATTCCAGTACTTGAAGATTCAATTCATCAAATACAAAATGTTTTCATTACAACTGGCGAAATACTATAGTTACACAGTTAATCAAAGAAAAGTAATCATTTCTAAAAATTAAGTTTCTTCATTAGATCAATCGAAAATACTATCTCATAAACTTTACTAGAAAGAGGGGTAAACATTAAACAAAAAACTAATTAAATTTACGCACCGAACTTATGTAACAAACAGAAGAATTAAAAATTTAAAAGTTAAATAACCTTAAGGGGTTAACCGAAAAACATCAAACAACACAGGAAAATAAAAACAAAAAAACTAAAGTGAAGTTTTTATACAAGAATTAAAAGTTAAAACCAAACTTCACCTTAAAAAATAATAAATAAAAGATCAACACTATCAAACTTAAATTTTAAAGTTAACAATTACAGCTTAAAAAAGAATTAACTTGCTACAATTACTTTAAACTGAACAAATAAAATCAAATTACTAAAATTCAATTACTGAAAATCAAAATTAAGCAACAGTAAAAGACTGTGACTCAAGATTAATAAAAAATGTTAGTTATTAAATAAAGGGGTTATTAGTATTCATTATTTTTAAACTCCTGTCTGAATTACTTAACTTCTTTATCTCTTTCTGGTGCCGGATCAAAAAGAAAAAAAAAAAAAAAACACATAAAAATCTGAATCCGCCGACTGGTGATTGAACTCAAACTAAAAATCTCTTAAATCATCAACATTTGTAAAATAAATTATATCAATTCAAGGCTGAAATTCCTTAAGTCAATACTGTAAAAGAAGTATCCTCTCTGGTGCTTCGGTGTAACAAAAATCAAAAAGATTATTTTTCAAACAAAATGCAAAATGTGAAAACGTATTCCAGTATCAAAATGCTATCTCTCACTAAAATAGCACTAAATGCATCGACTTTCCTGAAAACCTATGAAATTCAGTACAACTCTGGAGATAGCTACAAACACTTTTCATTTAAATATAATACAGAACACCTCAAAATACAAGGGAGGAATAAATTCCACAAGTCAGTCATCATTTCCAAATAAAATAATTAAACCGATCGTATAGTTCGTTATAACACAAAATTAATTTCCCTACTACCCGCTAAGCTACCCAGTTTCGAACTGAAGAAAGAAATAATTATGTTCTCCGTAAGGATCACATGGGTGACCTACAATAAACCGCCAGAAAAATCTCACATAAAACATACAGTAATAAATCAATAGAAACATTTATTAAATTTTTTAGAATATCATAATTTCAGATAGCTGGGATTACTGGATCCAGGTCCATACAGCATTTTTTTTAATTGCCTAAACAACACGCATTTCAATTTGCTAATTCAAAATAATACACATTTGGAATAATAAAGAACTTACATTTTTCACTAGAAAGAAACTTCATTATAATCGCTTATCTCTAATTACGTATATAAATATTACAAATCATTTATTTTAGTGAACAACAACAACCTAATAATCCTTTTCACAAATACTTAAATCAGTTAAGTGCAATAAGTTAAGAACACATAGTGGTAAAAATACAAAAAAAAATACAGATGATACCAGCTATTATCGATTTCGGAAAATTATAATAGGCCAAACGAGCTATTAAAATCACGCTTTGGTAGAAAAGAATTCCATACAAATCCAAATGCATCAGTTTGACGCCCTCCAGATATTCGAAAGGCTTAACGTTTACTGAGAAGAATTTACGACTACTTAATACCGAAGTACAAGCGTAAGCCAGCCTTGGCAATGAGCCAAACGCTTACAAAGCACCTCTTTTCCCTAGTGTAACTAAAGCGTTACTAATTGATACCGCTTTAGAATTTAACCGATTGCATCATGCCGGAAAAAAAACAAAATAACGGATTTATTAAGTTTTTTATAGAGAGAAATTGAGTCTAGGGAAACGCAAATTTCTATTAACTAAATGGATCAATTCCGGTAATTTTATTACAAAAATGCAGACTATATTCGCAATGATAAACAAAATAAAGTGTTAAAATTTTATCAACTTTTCGGTGTTAAAATTTTAAATTACTAAATAGATAAGTGAAAATTCACATACCTTCTAAAGGGCTGGAACTGCTCGTCCTCCTTTCGATAACCATTAGTCTATGCCGAAATTCTTATCATTGCGAAACACTACTATAATTTTTTTTAGAAATTTTAATTAATACGTGAAAGATATTTACATAATATTTACAGGTTACGATCATTACAAGCATTATACTTCAAATATACACGGAGACGGTCTATCGAATCAACTTATATTAGACGCGTCATGATAGATGTTCCTTGTGTTATAAAAAAGTTCCTTACTAAAAAATTATGCGGAGTTAAGGTTGAATGTAGTGTATGCCACAAACAACAAGAGCACAGAGAGAGTATGTGTGAAAAGGTTTATCCAATACTAAATGTATTTCTTTACTTTAATGCGAACAGCTACATCCTATTAATACTCTGAAACCGTATTGACATCAGTAATGTGGAAAAATAATAAAATTACAAATGGTAAACAAATTATTTTTCTAGCAATATTTTGGCCATAATCTAAACGAAATTCCGTTGTTTTCTTGATTCAGGAAGTCAGCGCTCATTCTCGAAAATGAATTATATTTGCCCCTGGTAGTAAACAAATAATTAACGCACTTTCGGTAACAATTATGCAATGAGCTCTACAAGACGTACGGTTAAATTCCAGTTATGCAACATTGAAAACGAAAGCAAATGTTTGACTATTGAATCATTGGAATCACCAGAAATTTGTGATGCTTTTGCGGCGGACCACACAGAGATGAGAAAATCATGTGCGGCCCCCCAAAAGTTACTATTTCCAAGCTTTTATGGCGTGCCAAACGACATGGTCTTGCATCTCAAACACAATAATTCGTTCCAGTTGACAGTGCAAGAGACATAACTTCATGACTAGTGTCAGGAGATTTTAGTATTCTGTGCCGTGTCTGTCGTCAAAGCCTCTCGAATTCAGGAAGACTGACGAACCAATGATTTGGTATTCTTCTGATATCGTTCCAGATATGACGAATCAGAGGATGTAAAATACTACTGAAGAATTAAGGAAGCGCAGCTAATTCAGTCTGAAATTTTTTTTCATCGGAACAATAAAGAAGGAAAAAGATGTAAAGAAGCAGTCTACATAATGAAAGTAACAGGAATTAAACTTCGAAAACTGGGAAATAATTCTAAAGAACTTGAAAATCGATGAGCTAATTTAGACTTTTCAAAAGGTACATCAGATGATACAAGTGTTTTATCAAATGTATTGGAAATCCAAATCGCTGAAACAACCTTGTATTGGGCGTACATTTATTAAAACACTCAATCGATTTCTAGAGCAGCTACAGGTCCCTTCTCATCAGGAGAACGAAATTTCTAGAAAGGGAAAGCAACCTCAGTAACGGCTTTTTATACCCTCGGGTAGTACCATGCGCGAGGAGGCAACGCAATCTATCGGCAAAAATAATAACCAAGAATTATGTTAATAGAATTTTAAAAGCGTTAGGAAGGACTGGATTGGACTTAAAATCATTCATTAAACATGCTAAATCTTTGTGAATATGAAAAGCCTCAAGAAAATCCAATTCACCAAAGGAAGAAGCTTTTTGGATAATTTTTGCACATCCAAAGTCAAAATTATGATTAAATTTCCAACTATGATACGCTATTGAAGACTTGTTAATTTCGCCCTTTCTGCCATAAGATTCCTATGAATCCCTTTGTTATTACTCTGAAACTGAATTTCCAAGAATTGTGGTAACGAGGAATTTATTAGCATGAGAGTTACCTCAAGAACTAAAAAAAGTGGAAAAAGGAGAACTCCTGAAGGAATTTTAGTAACAAGAAAATAGTTTCCGACGAATGCGGATACGAGTAGTGATACACTGCCAGTTACACATATTTTGCAATGCAAGCCCTAGTGCTTACGGTGCAATCACTATCTCAGGTTTAAAGTAGGAAAGAACATCACTGGTTTTGTGGTGGCTGAAACCAGAGTTGAGAAAACTGAAGCTAAAGAAATTAGAATTAACGGTTGCAGCGGTTCCAGCCAGACCTGCTAATTACCTGAAACTTGTATTCAAAGTGAGCAATACTTATTTTAGTCAGATTCTTCCATTACATTGTACTGAATAAAAGGAACGGAAAGGGAATGGAAAACATTAGTGTCTAACAAAGTAACTGAAATAAAGAACTATACCGAACCCAAACTCGAATCATTGCAAGGGCAGGGACAACCCAGCAGATATACTCATGAAGGAGTAAAGTGTTTCAAAATGAATGAAAGACACGGTTAAGTCGTGGCAAGGTGTTCCATAGCTAATGTTCCCAGACTGTTTATGATTTCAAAGCAATTTGAGTGAAAATAATTCAGAAGATCTAAAGAGGGAGAAAAAAACTACAGCAAAATTTTGATGTAATGTCACACCACCACTAGAACTAATTTTCGATACAGAAAAATATAGTAAATTGTCAAGATTATATCGAATTATAGCCTGGTTAAAATGCTTTTTATGTAATCCAAAAGAAACTGGTGAGACAAACCAAAGTCCCTTTACAGGTTTAGAACTGTCAGAAGCAGAAATTTGTTGGGTGAAAACTATCCAATCAAAACATTTTGAACACGAAAGAAAGAAATTTTTTAAAAAATCAGCTAATAGCAAATGTATCAAAATGTTTTGTGTTCGATACAGAATTAGAAGAAAAACAAATGATATGCATAAAAGGAAAATTAAAAGTTTCAAAATGTGAAATGAAAGAAAAACGCCCATGATTGAAAAATGTCCAAGGTCCATAGCTGATTCCTGGGGAATCAACTATGGACGCACACAATAAGATAGTACATTAAAGAACAGCTGACGCATTGGCTGAACTAAGAAGCCAATTTTGGATTCCGAAAGGAAGGCAGAACGTTAAGTCTGCGTTGAATAAATGCTTAATATGCAGACGATATACGTTTCGTCCTCCAGTACAAGTTACAACTCCGCTTCCAGAAGATCGTGTTCAATAATCGCTTCCATTCGATGTGATTGGCATTTATTTTGAGGGACCACTTCTATACAAGAGATAAAAGAAAAGCGTTATATTTTACTTTGTATCTGCGAGCCATTCATTTGGAACTAGTACCTTAAGGACAGAAACGTTTTTACTTGCGCTTCGACGATCCATTTCACTACGCGGACTACGTTCTACAATCTACTCCGATAAAGCAAGAACCTTCAGAACGGCAAACCTAGAACTGGGGAAAATACAGAAAGAGACAAACAACAGTGAAGTTAGTGAATTTTCTGGAAAGCTGAAAGTCACTGAAAATTCGTCGTTCAAAGAGTGGTGGAGCGGTTTCTATGAGCGCGTAGTCAGAACAGTGAAAACAAGTCTCAAGAAAATAGTTGGAAAGTCATCTCTCTCAATGGAAGAACTAAAAACTTTCTTAATAGAGATAGACGGTTTGATAAACTCAAGACCGATTACCTATGTTTACACTAATTCATAATAGTTAACTCTATTAAATCCTTTGCATTTTTTATAGGAAAATGTTTGATTCCTTTAACCACCGGGAAAGTATGAGGGAAATCTTTAGAAATAATGTGGTAAAATGACACTAACAGGAACAAAATCTGTTACATACTGAAATTCTGTTAAATATCATTACGGAATAGATATAAAACGAAATATTTGCTAATCTTAAAATCTACAAACTGTATCACAACTAACAAGAGTAAAAATAAAATTAATTATGTGGTTTCACTGAAGACAACAAGTTGCCTAGAAATATGGGGAACTTGGGAAAAATTGCGGAAATGTGTACCGAACGCAATGTGTGCTTTGTATAAGCAAAGTATACTAAATGTACACTTTTTATTCCCATAACATATGCTGAAGGAAAAATTTCAAATTCTGTTTCTCGTGTACATTATAAATATGCATCTAACATTAAAAATGGTAGTAAGCAAGGAATAAGCAAACACAGTTAGAGAATTAAAAAATTCGTCTTTATCGAAATCCTAGTTTTTGAGAATGTGAGCAAAAATATCAGAAATAAAATCCGACAGTGAGAAAATTTTAACATTGCGCAAATTGATTCCGCTCCTCTATACGTGTTTCTCTCTTTTAGCTTATTCAAATGATAATCTTCTTTTTCAAACGTTAACATTCTTTTAAATAGTTAAATGCTTTCTTCTTTTTACTGTTTTTAAATCAGGAAGAAGTGTTTTCAAAAGTTAGAAGCATTTATAATTTAAATTCTTTCCCCTAGTTGAGTTTTACTTTGAAAGAAAAATTTAGTTTTATAGAATTTTAAGAGCAGATGGGATTTGCATTTATTTAATATCGAAATTATTTGAGATATCAGAATGTGAACCGAAATTTTCAGATCGTAAGTGTTTATTTTTATTACTTATTTACTGTATTCTGCCAATACAGTAGACTTTATAAAATGTCTAATATTTATTTAAAACATTAAATAAAAACTTTCATTTGCCAGAAATCTAGCATTAAAGCAATTTTGCGCTGAATTAAGTTCCGTCCAAATTTATTTTAATAGTTCCGTGAACTTTTATTTCATACATCTCCATTAAAATCTTGAGAAATGGAATTTCCGATAGGTTATCGAGTACTTCATGAGACGGTGATTTGTCATGTCGCCAAATTTTGCTGCTCGCATTTTTTCCCAATACTTTTACATTAGATCAACTCCCGGAACTTAGATTTCTTTACCATTGCCTTACTTTAATATAATGTAAAACAGTTCCTATTGAAGTATAATTCAGAACTTTAAAATGTGTTATCGGAAACATTTGGTTCAAAATTCCATCATCTGGATAAACATTGACTCTCTAAACTATTCTAACACAGTTTGAAAATCAAAGCACAAACTGAATATTTTCCTACCTTACTTTCGCAAGTATAAGTTGACTCGGGAATGATGTACACATATAAACTTACATTATTGGGATTAAGGTATAACTTTGCATAGAGAGATTTCGAAACATAAAACGTTAATCGGCATTAACAAGAAATGGATCTGAGACTGAAGTTTGGGAAGCGGAAATAAAAAAACTTCATCTCAAAAAGAAGCATTTGCAGTTTTTCTGTTTTCCACTTATATAAAAAATAGCATTATTATTTTACTCATTAAAGCTATATGAAATCTTGTTACCATACATAAAAAAATTAGTTTGCAGTAGCTGGAAATTTTATTAAATGGGAAACTTTGGGAAATATTTAATGATTATTATTAGTCGCGCGATGGAGATAGCTCCTGATCAAACATTTTAAACTATAATTAATAGTTATCCGAATTCTTTTGGGGAAATTACTTTAATAACTTATTCGATTTAAAATCTTGCTTGCGGAACATGCCACAAAAGCATCCCTCCCTTAAGCAGATAATCTTAGTGTACTTTGCTACAATCCACGAAACCACCAAACCTCTGGAACATGTTTTGCACTTCGTCTTCTTGAAGATTTTGTACAAATGTTTTGCAAGCAGAGGAAACATAGATATGTTCATTTGGAAAAACTTTTAAAACTTTAGATTGTGACATAGAAGCGACAGAAGATTTGTTGTGGTTATCAGATGGGTTGTTGTTAAATTATTTCACATCATAGAAGGATATAAATTACATCAAATAAAGCATCACTTTGTACTTACTTTTATGCATTTCCAAACAACGTATTAATAATGATCACATGCAGGCAAAAGATAGGGACTAGTAAAAATGTTTAATTGCATTTACAGTTCCGTGATTATAACTGCTGATTTTTATAAGATTCATTCATAATATGCACAAAACAAGGATTCGGCAATTTTGCTAATTGTATAACAAAAAGCATGTTATTTAAGCCATTCGTATTTGGGAGAAATTATAACAGAGCTGGAACATACAGTAACAATAAAAATGGCAATATTTAAAATGCAATGTGGATTATTATTACTTCGTATAGTGACAAAATTAATGATATCAAGTAGTTTAGTCTAAAAGAAAGATAAGATTATTTGATCAATCAACATAAATGTCAATTTTCATGAGAACTGCAGTTAACACAAGCAAATGATAGCTTGTTTCCTGTTACACATTAAACGTGTCCCCACATTTTGCAAATTAAACGCTGCACTCATTCTTCTTGAACGGAATCGCTGTAGGCATCTTCGCAAGTTTTTCTTCTTCCGAATTTGTATCTGAGCTCAAAATCCTCCTCTTTCTCCATTTTATGTCTTTATGTTCTTTGTGGATTTTCCCTTTAACTAATATCATTTTTTCTTTTCCTTTTTTGTTTTTTATTAATTAGCTATTTATATTCTTTTTCCAAACCTTAAATTTCAGGTGTGTCAGTTAAAACGGCAGATTTCCTTAGCGTCGGCCTCTGTTAGACTGTTTCCGAGACGAAGCCTTAACAGGGGGCTGTATACCTTCGAAAACGTTTTTAAAAAATTTTAAGTTTGTACATTTAATTAATCAATAAAGATTAAAATCGATTTCTTTATTTTGGGAAAGAAAACTAGCTAGAATAAATTAGTTTGCATGTTAACATTTAAAGAAGAAAGGATAACTCATGGAGGTAGGAAGTAAGAAGGAGAGGCCCTAACCAATTTTCCCCAAACACTACTTTGAAGCACTGGCGATCCCTGCGTGGTGACCAAAACATTCGGTTAATTACCATTAAGATCAATAGGTTTTGACACGATCGGATGTAAATATTTTGTAATTACGTCGTAAATATACCTATAAACGTATACATTTTCATTTTCTACAATATTTTAGAGTCCTAAGCATGTGAAAAGAATACACTTTTAAACAGTATTTCATTCTTAAGGAATTAAACGCAATACTTTTCACAGAACAGTTTGCTCAGAACGGTTTCATTTGAATGAAATATTTTCACAAATTTTCGTTAATTACATTAGAAAAAAATTTTAAGGTAATTCGATTTTATTCGGTTAAGGATTACAAAAATTAGGAGCAGAGTTTATTGTATTATTATTATTAAAATTATGCATTATTTCTTTTCTATTTATAGAGCTTTGTTCTAAAATACTTTCTCAAATATGACATGATTTTTTTAGCTTCTGAGGCAAATTTAAATCGAAACATCTAAGTCAATTTACAAAATGTTGTTTCCATTTTTTATCTTTCCAAATTTGAATTAACACGTGAATTATGCACTAAATTTAATTCATGAAATAATTTTTATTAATTTCCAACCCCAAATTTTTTAGACTTTGTATACTGTAATTTTTCTTCTAGCATTTTTACTTATATAATTTATAAATATATATCATCATGTTCTTCATTAGAAAGTATTAAATTATTATTGTTTTATTTAATTATTTGTATGTTTTGGTTACACTTGGGAACAATTTGTAACACAATTTCTATCGAGTTCGATGTTTAAGCTGTTTTAGAGTTAAATAGGCATGCTGATTTCAAAACTGTTATTAGTTTTCTCCTACCACGTCAAGTGTTTTATCTACACCTTATTTAAATGTGACAATTCTCCACGGCATATATATTTGTTCAGACTCATTCAATTACACCTGAAATACGGTAGTCGGAAGCTGTGGGTCGTTCTAATATAATGAAGCGCATTCCCAGGGTGCGGTCCTAGTTCTTGTCTGTATATAACATAAACAGTGATTAGTTTTGATCTATATATGATTTCTTGTATCTGCCTCTACTAGTCTGCGTCGTAAGTGCTTAATCAGCTCCGATTCGTTTTGTTATATATGTAGCTGTTTTACTATTCCCAGTCAAGAGACAAACATCAGTACCTCTGTCGGCCAAGATTATTTTGCCTACTTTAAAGTGAAAATTGGTGATCAAGATAAATAAATAATGGGCCCGTCAAAAAGTGTACAAGCAGTATATTTACAGTTTACGATGTAAATGAAGAGAACATTCTAAATTTCCATTTGGTATACCTATGATTTGGCGGAAGCCCAAAGATCACTCAAATGATTGTTACTTTCGTATAGTGAAAATGCAGGATATAACAAGAGAAACAAATGTAAAATACAGTATCCTGTTTTACCATCGCAAGTCCAATGTCACATTCAGCTGAAGAACGGGTGTCACTTTTCAAAGAATTACCCTCTTTGGAAATACAGGAATACGATTCTGGTGAATATTGAATTGACCCCCAACAACGAAGATGTTGAAACAGAAGATGACTTCGTTCATAAGGGATTTGACCATCATGTGCTTAATGACATGGCGTGAGATTTGGAACGATCTAAACAAGCTTTAGAGCAGTTAGCATCAAGACTGTAAGAGAAAAACGTGTTTGGAAAAGACATCCTACTTTAGATCAAGGGAAAGTACGTTTCTGCAATGCTTTCAAAGTGATGATGGATTAGTGTATTGCCGAAACGTATGCGGTTTAATGGGAAGGTTGGGAATTTCAGGCTATAATGCAACTTACTGGCAATTGTTCATCGATAACTCAAACCGGAGCTTAAAGTATGTCCTTTTCCAGAATGGAAATTTATTTGTTGTAGTACCAATAGGCCATTCAGTTTGTCTATGGGAAGAATATGAAGACGTGAACTGAGTCACTAATTTATTGCAATATCACGTAACATCAATGGATCATTTGCGTTGACCTTAAAAAGGTCTGCTGCCTCCTTAGCCAGCAAAGTGGGTATACCAAGTATCTCTGTTTTTTGTGTATGTGGAACAGAAGAGCTCATAAACGCATTGGGAGCAATCGACTTGCTCGCCAAGGTCTGACCTGCAACCTGATGATCCAAACATTCTACATCAGGTACTTGTCGACAGAAAGAACATTGTATTTCCCCCTCTGCATATAAAACTCCATTTGATGAAGCAATATCGTAAAGCTTCGACAGTTGTGGAAAAAACATCGTTAAGTCCACTGGCGTTTTGTTCAGACTAGATATATTAAACAATTTGGTCATCATCGCAAGCTAAATGCAAAAAGTGTAAACCTATTGTTGGTAGTATTGTTATTATTAAGCAGAATTGTCGTCATGCATGTTGCTACAACAATATAAAAACTTATTTATTTACAAAGTAATGATAAATAAAATAATAAAGCTTCAATGTATTTAAATACTCTCTCCCTATATATATACATATTGATATACAGAGAGTGACAGATATAGATGGAGATAAATACTTTTTTCACTTCTTCATTTATTCGGGGTTTTTTTGTAACTTTGCGATATTAGAACGACTAAATTCTTCCATCTCACAAATGGAACCGTGCAAGCAGACATTCCTCATCGCTACGAAATTTAAGGGACAATTTTTATCGTTAAACAAGAAATGTATATATATATGGATGATTTAAATAAATGTTTTACGCTTAGCTGTAAGGGAATTTTTTTCTTTCTGGTATTGAACGCTTATGCTTCTCCGAATGGAGATCCGTAAATGCTGACTCTCATCATCAATCATCATCAGAGTGGATAAAGGGTCTTTCGGCACAGTGGATCTTTGCGAAATCTTTTTTATTAAAGTAAGTTGCTTTTTAGAACTTGTCATCACACAACATATAACTGAAGATATAGATGCCAGATGACAAATGGACTTTTTTTAAGTATAATAAGCCTTGATTGCTTTCCAAGTAGCTTTGCGTATACGCTATCCTAACGAAAACAATGACTCATCACGGATAAATGCAACTATCTTAATTTTTTTCGATATCCACTTCTGTTTTTATTCACCTAATTTTAGGTTATTCAGTAACAGCAAAATTCAACCTTAGACTAATGTTAATTTAATAATCATCTCTCTGTACGTCGTATTTCTAGTAAAATGCTGAAAAGTCATTTTGCTCATGAAAACACCTTTCTCAGATTCCCTCCTGATGCTCATAGTAGAATTTTTAATGAAATTCATGGCAACTTCAACCTAAAATTTACATCATTTTTAATTTCATCTAGACTTGTTTTACTTAGATGTGTAACATACTGAATAAAAAAATATACTATAGGAATTTTTAATTGCTTAAAATAGGGAAATTATTCCCTGTCCTCAGATAGAAATGAAAAGCTGCAAAACGAAAAACGATTTGCTCACGAATACTAAGAAGCTACTTCAGCAGTACTTAATATGTTTTGCTTCTCTTTTCGAGGTTTATGAATGATAAGAAGTTAAAGATACGCAAGAAGTATTTGGCGACTGTTGTAACAGAGCAAAATATAATATTCTTCTTTATCTTTCACATATTATAGCTCATAGCAAATTACAAACTATTGCCATTCCAGAAAGCATGTATGTATTAATGTAGCTTCCAAATCAAATCACATTGCTATTTAAACCGAATTTTTATTGTTGTCATATATGTTATGCTCTCTGTTCTAATTTAAAAAAAATAAGTGATTTAAAAAATAATAAACCCCATTCTTCAATTTTTATTTCAATTTTTAGCACAAAAGGCGTTCGCTCAGAAGGGGTATTCATTTCGTTTTGGCATTTTGCGTTGAAAACTTTAAATGTCGGTTCACTTTTCAAATTGTTGCCACCAAATATTACAGCCCTGTATTCTATTTAAAGAAATTAAATAATGAAGAATCTGCATATAGTATATCTGTTTTCTCGCATTCTGATAAAGCAACGGTGCCTAAATCCATCCAATTTTGAATAACCTACGTTTCCACCCGACTACGGGCATCTGAAGCCCAAATTTGAAATTTGTTTTATTAGCTATTTCATATTTTGTAAAACAAACTCAATGATTTCAAAGCGAGCAATGGCAACACCGTACGAAAAAAAAGCATTTTTATTTCCAGCGCGCGAGATTGTGTATTGGAAATTCTAAAGATATGCTTATTTTAAAATTATTTTTTAATATTGCTGTTGAACTGGATTTTATGGTTTAAGTGCGAAGACCATGATATTTAATAAATAAAGGTAACGCACGAAATGTTAAAAAACGCCCCTTTGGGCGTAATGTAAAATCTGAAAGCTTTTAGATTTCCTTCCTATCTTTTTTTTTTTTTTTTTTATAAAATCTTGCCTTTTTTGGAAGCATACACTAAGTCGAGAATCTTGATGGAGTTAAGCGAATTATCGCTATATCCAGTAAGGAAACAGAGAACGTAGGAAGGGTATAAAAGACTCTTTTATTAAGAATTCAAACAGTTAACAGGAGGCACTCCTTGTGCTTACAAACCAGCCAGCATTTATGCCGTAACTCAAAAGTAGAAATTTAAATGAACTAAGATAACTCAGGGCAGACTCCTATCTTAGAATTTCAAATAGTAACGTTTCTTTCAACAAGTGGAACACGCTCTGTCTAAGCAATCTAAAACCTCGCTTTGAATACTATCAATACTATCTTCTTCTACGACATTTGAATACACGCAAATTAAAATTAGCATTCTGGCATGAAAACGGAAAAGGAGAATGACAGTGAAGATATTTAGTATAAAATAACAGGTTAGATAAAATAAATAAATACCTTACATAATAATTTATATAATTAATACAGACTGCAACTTTGATACGTATATGATTTATAATGACATCTTTCAAAATTTGATAAAAATTTACAGCCCTGTTTTGATTAATAAAATATATTTCCTATACCATTATGTACATTTACTGATTCAGGTTCGGGTACATAACTGTTGCAGTTTCTGATTACATAACTGATACAGATTTCAATAATTTTTGAATTGATTTATATTTATTTTTTTAATATTTTGAAATTTCTAATGGGAAATTCTTTCTTTTAGATATCAGGCTATTATCTAAAGAGTTCAGACTTTTTTATCACTCCTTCTGTTTTTATGTAAATATGCAAGCAAATCATCAAGATAATACAACAAGGATATCATAGAATCATGATTAGTATTTTGTCATTTGACTGAGTAATGTATCTGCTTGAATATGATTTCATCTGTCTAGCTTCCACCTTGAAGATGAACATTTTGTGAGCTGAATTTAAATTATATTCTGTATCTTTTATAACATCCAAACTGCATTTGAATCAAATTGTTTTTGATTGTTTCTTTCAGCATTTAGCATTTATGATTGTTTTTCATCTGTTTGTCTTTTGGTAGTTTGTCCGTATAAATACGTTATTTACAAAATATAGTTAGGAGTTTACCATATTTTTGGACGTTCACAGAACAATTTTATCAGGATTCCTTTCACAGGTGGACTATGAGCAATAATACGAACTAATTAGCCCAAAGGGGCGGGTAACCCAGAAGGTCTGTTAGTCTCAAAACGCCATTTTGTGATATTTAACTATAAACGTCGAATCACTTTCTAAATTACTGCTACCAAATATTATCGCCCTGTATTATATTTAAAGAAATTTAATAATGAAGAATCTGCATTAACGTCTCTTTGTGTAAAAACAACGGTATCTAGAGACATCAAATTTTGAATAACGTAGCCCTCCACCCAAATATGAGCACCTGGAAGCCCGAATTTGGAATTTGTTTTATGAGATACCTGTTTTATGAGACATTGTACCATGCGACACCTAAATATACTGCCAGATCAAGTGCACCCTGCAATGTTGCATTTTTAGTCTGATACCGACGGATACTTCATGGACGTTAATGCAACTATACATCATGCCCCAAGTGTTCAAAATTGGTTTGCTGAACATCAGGTCTGATTTCCAACACCATCCCTGGCCACCGCATAGCCCGGATCTTAACCCTATAGAAAATGTGTGGGATATGGGAGGAAAGACGCATTAGACATCACTCTCCTCTTCCATCTAATTTACATAGCTAATAGCTAATTTACATAGCCAATGCATGGTATTCTTTGGACGTTAATGCACTCCAGAAGCATGTAGACTCGATGCCCAGACGAATGAGAGCAGTTATCCGTGCAAAAGGGTTGTCCAATAAAATATTGACCTTTTCCTAATCCATTGGCCAGTGTGTGTATGTATGCATCTTTGGGTCTGTATATGAATAGAACGTTGAAATTAGATATTAACATAATTTTATAAACTTCGAGAGCAAGATACGTATTTGTCGCAAGTGTAATGTTCGAAGTTTTCGATGTTTTCAAGAGAATTTAATATATGCCACACTTTAATTATTTAAAGTTCTGTGAAATACGAATACGATATTTATAATTGTCCTATGTACACTATTTTGAAAGGCTTTGCTTTTAATTTAAGGGCTTTATAAAAGAAGCGTTACGTAAGAAACACTTAATTTTCATCTGACAAGATAACTATTTACAAACCTAGAACTGATAAAAAGATAATAATAGCTTAAAAGTAATACATTTTATTTACTTTACTCACTACGCCCTTAATATTTTAGGAGTTTCAGGCCCAGAGCACTTCTTCATTTTGAAAGAGAATCACCATATATGGTTTGACAAATTTTTAGGCATTGTAGTAGTTTAACGCTGAAGATGAAATCATTCATATATTACTAAAAGTTTAAAAATGTAAATAGAATTTTATTTGATAATAGACTTTCAGATTAAGTTTTTTTTATGGAAATGTGTTTAAATGAAGTTGGTATTCGATTTCTCTGTACACTATACTTGCTATTATCTAGGACTGAATTTTGAGACACATAAATTTCTATCATAAATCATATCAATGCCTCATATTTTTAAGATTTTCAAAATGTTTCGATTTTTTTAATCTAAGTAACTGAGATTTATGTATTATAAATATTTAAAACGTTTACCTGAGACTCCTAAAATGCACTACGCACTTTTACTTAGTTATTTATGTTAATATGCCTTTTATTTGAACTTCATTTCATCTTCTTATGTTATAAAAATCAAAGATGAATTTACTTCACGGTACTGATAAAATCATATTAATAGCAAATACAACAAAAACTGTTAATTTACATCTTTTTTTTACTTCCCGCATATAACATGATTTAATAATCTTCTTCGTTAAACAAAAACGCAGGTGCTCTTTTTATAAGCAAATCTGAAGCTCTTGAGAGTATAATGAGTTTTTTTTATTAGGTATTTATAACGTGATAAATAAATAGCTGTCTACAAAATAAAAGGAAAATGTTTACTTTGAACTCTTCTAGTGTATGCAGGTGTTCCTTTTCCATATTTCTGTGTCAAAAATTGTTGCTGCGATTTTTTTCTGCAAACTGCTTTTCGAAAGACGAAAATTAAAATTACAGACACAAGTTAAATAACACATTTTCACCCCAAATCTGAGCATGGATCACAAGTTCAATATTTAAATTTATGATATTACTTTACAAACTTTCTAAATGTATTACGAGGTAATCAGAACGCAAATGCAAGTAAATTATTCATTTGCTCTACAAATTATAGCTATTTCATAAAAATAAATTAAAAAAATAAAATCCGAAAGTTTTCGAATTTTGCATTACGCCCAAACCAGACGTTTGTATTCATCTACAGACACATACACGTTTCGAGAGCATTTGGGCTAACGCCACATTATCTTAAAAATGTTTAAAAAAAGCATATCTTTAGAATTTCCGATGCACAGTCTGGAGAGCTGGAGATATTTTTTTTCGTACAGTGCTGCTATTGCTCGTTTGAAATCGTTGATCTTATAAATGAAAAATTTGTTAAAGTTTTACAAAATATGAAATAAATGATAAAACAAATTCGAAATTTAAAATTCGGGGGCCCACTTGATCATGTTCGTGTAGAGGATTAAATATTCAAAATTTGATGATTCTATGTACCGTCGTTTTCTCACAATGCGAGAAACATTATACATTCATGCAGATTCTTCATTATTTAATTTCATTTTTTTTCTCATTTAAATTATATTTTTTGTAATGATTTAGAGGATGAAAATGAAAGTCGGTACATTTGATCATTTTTCTATGTCTTTCCAATTAGAAATGAATCCTGAATGTATAAATTGTACTTGCCAGCTTATTTCCTCCGTTTGTCTAATTACAATGATACTAAATTCGAAACACATATTGACGCTTGTAAAATTTAAAGGAACATTTCTGGTTACATTAATCATTTAAATAACCAAGGTTCTCTCTATCAACTGATTATTAGAAAGAGGAGTCAGTTGCGCAAAGACAGACAATAGATTGTATCCATTTTTCTAAAATTAAAATTTCAAAAGAAATATCAATTGCATCAAATGTGCAATTCTTTACTGTTCACCCAAATTAAAAGGGGAAATATCAGAAATTCAGAACTGTTATGGAATCATTTTTAACATCAAGCACAACTTCAAATAAAATGATGAGAAACCCATTTTGAAAATGAAGGGCAGTTCCATGATAAAATAAGTGCTGACACTTCGTATACATAGAAAATTTCAGCGACATTCACAGTCTATTCGATGAGTTTTGCAATAGTGTCAGAAGGAAAGATTTTTAATATTTTTGTATGTTTTGATGTAGTACATCTCTCTCTCAACAGTAATCGAGTAAATTCCATTAAAAACATTTCAAAGTAATTGAGTAATTACGCAGGTAACCCACTGCACTGCACATGATATTGTAACAATAATAATATTACTTGGTCTCTAATAGTATAAACTTCATCAAAAGAGGAAAGAATAACATATAAATACATATGACTTAGTTTCAGTTGTAAGGTTTTAGTTTAAACTAACAAAGTTTTATTTTTTATTTCCCTTTCCTATGATTTCTTATTTCAACTTCCCGTTAGAATGAGCGCGCGTTTCAGCTTTATGCTAATTTGAAATGGAGCCAAGTTTGTATTTAAACGATAGTGAGAAACTTCTCGGCGTGAGACAGTTTTTAGCCTCAGATCACTGCTGCTCTGTTCGAAGTTCGCCTGACTAGTTAGTATTTAAATTCTAAGCCTTAGCGCTGTTATTCTATTACTTATTGAAGTAAATCTAAGTGCGTTAGTATTAGTTAAATCTTGCTACGCACCCTTTAGCATAGAGGCCAACCTCGCGTTCATAGCTCTGTGAGCAACGACGATTTAATTTCTATTTAACTTTAGTTTAAATTATTTGATTGTTCAGTTTAGACCCAAGTGCGGTCATTATTTTCTGTTATCCCTCCCGAGTTGGGAAGTGGCTGCACATAATTGTGGTTTAATAAAAGAGGATTTTAAATCCTTCTTAGGTGCAGTTATTCTACCACTTAACCACAATATTCTACCACAGAACATAGCTGCATTCAGCTCCCTTTTCAAGGTCAGGACTTCGACTACTTCAAGAATATGTTTACCTAAAGTATGCACCGAACACTCAGTCCTGACACAGTCACATCCTCTAGATATACCACATTCCATTCAATGTCCGACTATGTTTAGGTTTTTAGAATCGACTTCCAGGTGGCATTTTTTACTTCCTTGTACTAAGTAAAAATGAAAGTATTGTAATCGCGAAAAATTTCGGGTATCGTATTTCAACGAAAATGCTGATTTTGACCGTTATCGAATGCACTTTTACGATTTTTTTGCATCTGTACTTAAGGAAAGAATAAAGGACATTCCCCCCCAAAAAAAAAATTAAAACTGATTTAAAATGGATTCTGAAGGGATTTTTTTGTGGCATTTGTGCGTACATACGTATGTATGTATATATGTATCTCGTATAACTCAAAAATGAGTAGACTCAGAACTTTGAAATTTTGTGTATAGGACTGCTATAACATGTAGATGTGCACCTCCTGTTTTGATTGCAATCGGCGGCACCAATGTAAGTATACATATATCCACTCTGTTACTCAGTATTCGTTTATGTTTATAAATTGTGCATTTTGTGCTTTAAAAGGGATTGAATTATGTTGTTCTTATCTTCTGGTTAAGTTATTTATGCCTTTAGTTAGCTTGCATGTTATAGTCGTAAAATTATCAAAAATTTAAAAGTTGTTTAAGTGCGGCTAAGCCTAATTTGTTCATCAAAGCAGCCATATTTGCTTACATTTGAAACATAGCAGAATAGTGGATTTGTTGCCAATCTAGAAAACTAAACTTCTCAAAAATAAAGTAACTCCTTCTATTATTATTGCGAATTAAATAATGCTTAATCCATTCTGGAATTATCATTTAAGTTATTAAATTTTCCCATATATTTACTCAGCGCAACGTCCACAACAAAGTAAGTCAGTTTCTTTGCCTTCAGTGTCTTTTTACAGAGTGAGACCAAAAGTAAACTTTCATTTTTGTGCACCGAAAAATCTGCCTTCTTGACAGCTTTTGCGCAGAAACTGTAATTTAAATTGTAAAAAAAAATAATTGTTATAACTGTACTTAATGTTTTATTTTTTCTATATCTTTTAATTGTTAAGATAGGTATTTTTAGTTTTTGTGCATTTTTAACCTTGTCGCGAAGTAACAATTGAATCAATTGAATGAGAAATATATGTCTAATCAAATTCGAGAAAATAAGTTTAAATGAAAGGCCGGAAAAAGTGTGTACAATTTGATATTAGTCAAAGTACAAGGAAGTCACGTGGTGTACACATCACATTTTGTTTCATAATGAATTACCGTAGTTCTTCCAAATATGGCCTATATGTTTATTGAAATTTTCAGCAAATAGGTAAACTTAGGATGTTATCCAAGTTTAGCAAATATTTTTAAAATGCATTTCTACCAGTCTCACTTCTGAACACTCTGACTGAAAGAATTAAAATCTTAAAAAGGAAAATGATAATGTAGCAAGTTTTTGTCTTTACTTTCCACAAAACTATTTTTAACTTTTTTATTATTTCCCAATAACCTAATTTTAAAAAACCCATTGTGGTTTAAATGCGAAATAAAAAGGTATTTCGTTTTAAATGGATGTAAATATTTGAGGAAAATTTCAAGTCACCTTTATTGGAAAATTTATTTATGTATCTTCTAAATTTTTTAAAGATGCTCTAAAAGAAAGGTATTGACATATTTTGAATGTATGAATAATTTAAAATGATAATTAATATGGGTTTATATGTTATCAATTACTATTCTTTTGCGAATGTAAGTTATGAACATTTGAAAGGAACTGTTTACAGATTTCTGAAACACATTAAATAATTTTCACAAAACATAAAACAGGACTTTTTGCAAGAACGTGCTGTTAAAACTTTTGCTACGTATTCTTTCACTTACACATAAGTCTCTACCATTCATACTGGAAATTTTGTTCAAATCCTGTTATGATTATATACACATGCAAAAATCCCGTTAGGCAAACGTTTTGACAAAAAAATGGTATCTTTTTTCTTTTCCCTTTGCGTTAGAAAAATGAAAAATGAGCTTTAGTTTTGGATTATTTAGCTACTGAATCCTACTGTTTTGCACACTCTCATGAAATCGTCCAGAAGCATATTTCAAAACACGACTGGATATTCCAGCTTCGTAACCTTGGGGTCTTATAAGCATTTTAATGGCCTATAGGACCTAGTACTTCAACTGTTTAAGGGCCTTTCTCTGTCTTCAGTTTCTAGAAAACGTGAAATGGTGTGTGATCGAGAGCTCAATATTTACTCTTCATTCATATCTATCCAGAAAAGTTGGTGAAGTTTAGCTGGAAAATAGTTAAAATCTATCACCATCACGTGATAGTGTTACGTCGTTGAAGATACTTTTGACAAAACTAAATTAATTTGGCGTATATGCAGAATTATAGACATTTTCACCATTTTCTGAATCTATTGTCTTCTGCAGTATTCTATCGCCATCAACTCTACTGCCAAAACCTTCCCCTTCTCTAATGAAATTTTCACTAGCTTTTTTAAATTTAATAACGAAACTTTCACTAATTTTAAATTCTATTAAATGTTTTTGCAATAGTTTACATTTTAAGTTAATAGTTATGAAAAATGAGGAGAGTGGATTACAAGAATTACCTTCGTGGAGAACGTCTTTAGAGAAAGTGGTTTGTAATGTAGTTATTTAAGGTAAGATTCGAGAAAAATTCGTGTATTATAAAACTGTATCGAGAACTAATCGCCAACGAAATATAGATATTTACCATTTTAGCCCCTCATTCGCTTATGATTTAGGCACCTTACTAATACAAACGGGACAACCAATTTAATAAAATATTTATATTCCACATCTGTGAAAAACATTTCTGCACGTAAACAAAACACTCATTAATATATGTTGAGAGCCGAGGTCTCAAGAATTATACCTGTCTTATTCTAAGATATAGAGAAGGATTACAAGAGCCCTCAAAACTGTAAAAGACTAGGCTGAAGAACAAGCTCTAGTGACGATATTTTGGAAGAGAGGATAAAAGGATTGCATTGATATGAAGCTTAGCCGTTGAAATCGCGAAAATATTGGAAAGGAGGATCAGGCTGTGTAAATTGGGATCGTTAATGACCCTAAGCACGTCTTCGCAGATTAAATCGCTTATATTCATCTGAAATTATGTTCTACTGCATCCCGTTTTTCCAACATCAGTATATTTATTACGTTTTCGATGAAGTTGAATTCGGTTGGCTGATCTACAAAAGTGTATTGCCAATATCATGCATTGAAGCTATGAATACAATATACAATACAATACAATTTTATGCATTCAAGACTCTTTTATTCTCCTGTCAGTATATATATTAGACTTATACGTAGCATAGCCTTAGAATTCATTTTCGACACAGCTCAGAACTTCCTTCTGAAACGATATGTCCGTTTTCCCCCCATAAACGTCAATTCTCTGCTGTAATATTATATTTCATAAATAAATTTAAATAGTATACGTTTCGTGAAAGTCGGCTTGAAATTAATATAACTATTTGCATTTAATATTTGAAGTTAGCATTCACTTTGCAACCAAAATAATTTTACTTGACGAAATTTTAGATTACATTAAAGCTATATTTTTCCTATTCTCCATTCAATGAATTCTTATCATATTTATGGTTAACCTCTAATTTTCCTTGAAGAAATGATTAATGCCCCTTTTTTTCCTTACTTACTGTTACTTTCCCGACAAAGGTCTGTGACGTAAATGCGAATGCATATACTTTTGGCTGTGTGCCAGCATTAACTTCACTTTGAATGACTAATCACTATAACATTATATTCGTTGTACATTTTTTTAAAATCCTCCAAGAAGGGAATTCCTTCCTTTAAAGAGATAATCCCGCGTGCTTTTCCTTAATCAATGAGCCTGACCTTCATCACATTTTGCGGTTATCAGATGTCCAAATTGAAATTATTCTTTAACGGTGATAAATTTAGAGCTAAAATCGTGTCTAAGGATGCATACTGGAGAGGGCTGTTTAGTTAAACTACATTTTATACACGTCGTACCAATTTGCAGTGTTTTTTGTAGATCATAAATTCTGTTTTCTTTCCAGGTGGGTTCTCCGATATACAAAATTCATGTTCGGAAGTAAGTCACCTGTTTGCAGTTGCAATTTAAAATTAAATAATGTATCTCGCATTTATTTACGTACAGTGGAATTACTGAATCATATTGTTTTTATTCTGTTTTAGGTATACTGAGAAAAAAAGAGGGGTAGTTCCGTTCTATTGAGTCGATGGACGAAATTCAACTTGCGTTTTTCATGTCTCGAAAGCACGATTTAAGATATGCATTAGATTTATATATAGCATTGTTCTAATATAGGTATTTTGACACAAAATCCGACTTTTCTGAAATGACATGCCAATTTTTTTCCAGATTTCGATTCGAAGACTCAAATTATGTCAACTTGCCAGTTTTGATAAACTCGCATGAATAGTTTTTAAAAAATTAACTCTACAAATTTTAGCTCCTCAGTATTAATTAAATTTGGTATATCTCTTTTTTTATCTCTTTATAAATAAATAATAATCTTTTAATATCTCTTTTTTATTAAATTTATTTGACTCTCCCTTTCATATTTCGAAATTTAAATTCATTCCAAATACAGTTTGCCAATTTTTTATGATTTATTTTTAAAATTTGTATTTAAAAATAATTTTTATATATATATTTTTCGAAAAACATTTTGAATTATAACCTATAACATTTTTGCCATCATTTTAAAGTAGATGTATTTCTAAGCATACCTGCAAAAAATTAGAGTTTTTCTATCCGAAATTTCATAAGATGTACGTGAATTGACATTTTGGTGTGTTTTGAAATTTGGCTCAATTATTATAAGCGATAATAACGGAAATGTGGTTTATGTCCTCTGTTAAAATTATTTGAAAGTATGAACGATGATTTTTTTCCCGTTAGTGGACAATGAAAAAAAGGAAAGGAAAATAGGTAACTATAAATTAAGAAGTTCGCTAAGTGAAATTTTCTTGGCCAAACTGAAAAAAATCCGCCAAGATAAATTTTTAAATATTTCACCAAAAATTACAAAATTTAACACTAGACATAATTTGAGTCGTAGAATCGAAATATTGAAAAAAAATTAATATGCAATTTAAAAAAAAGTCCGATTTTGTGTCAAAATACCAATGTTAGGACAATGCTATATGTAAATCTAATATATAGACTAAGTCGCACTTTAGAGACATGAAAACACAATTTGAATTTCGTCAATTGGTCCAGTAGAACGGAAGATATGGAACTGTCCCTTTTTTTCCGCAATGTACGTGATACCTTTCAGCATTGTTCATATGCATTGCGGAACTTAATTTCAGATGGATAGCCTAAGCTATCTCAAAACCTACTTCATGCTATGTGTCTTTCTATTTTAAATTTAGTTTAGTTTCACAAAATAGGAAACTAAATCTGTCTCTTTTCCGTTAATATTTTTAATTAGTAATTGAAAATCAAATCAGGCTTTTGAAAATATTTAAAACAAGATGCGTTATGAACTTTGTTATCCAAACGTATTTAGTCCACCATGTAAAAACATCAGCTAGTAAATTAATGTATTATGAGAGCATTAATTATTTGTCTAGTTATTTCATTTTAAATTAGAAAAATACTACTAAATTCCTTAAAATGACATCGAGGCGGGTCTCAGTTTTACTTTAATCGCCATTACATTTTGATCAGGAAAGGTTTTATGGAACTAAAATTTATAGAATGTTATATAGATAAACTTAAATTTTACTAAATCATCTTCAAAGTATACATATCTCACGTATTCAAACATACACATTGCACGTATGCGTTGGATACATGTTTGCTATTTGATGAATTTTCTAAGAACATGTATATTTGGCGATACTGAGATAGGTACGTTCCTATAATTTAGAAGTCAAATTCTATTAATTTTTCGTGTCGAACATTCAAGTTGCAGTATTTTAAGTTACTTAAAATGAATTTTTCTGCAAATTATTTATCTTTTTCTTTAATGTAACTAAAACTAATTAATGTAACTAAATTAAACATACTTACATCAACATCTACTCCAACTTGAGGGAATGTCTTGAAAGCTGGATTAGATTTAGGCACGAATCGGAAGAACTCACCCATATTCTTGTACCACTTGACAGCATATAGCGTTTCATCACCCACATCATAGCTACAACTGAGCAGAACACTGTCGCCCGTTACCACAGGAGTAGGTATATGCAGCATGTTTATCCTCAGGGGAACGTGTGGCTTAGAACCTGTATGGAATACAAATAATTCATTAAAATGAAGTTGTAAACTTCTAAAATATGAATAACATAAAAGAGGCGACGGCAAATGATTGGTAGTTCAGTGAATTGGTGCGATTGCTCATATATAGGGCCATATAAAAAGTCTTCTAGGCTTTTTGGTATAATTTTGAACGAAATTTTTCCCTCATTGAAAATTAATTTTAATCACGTACATACTGACTATTATTATCTATGACCTTTTGCTATTTTTCGGGTAGCTTCATAATTCCATCGGTGTAGAACTTCTGTGGTTTATCGTCGAAAAACTTGGCCAAGTGATTTTCAGCGGCCCTTCGGTCGGCCAATTTTATACCATCAAAAAAGTTTTGGCAGAAACGGTAGTAAGACGGTGCAAGGTCCGGGCTATACGATGGATGCATTAAACCTTCTCAACTAAGTTCTGTCAATTTGTTCCGAGTCATCAAAGTTGTCATGATATAACACAACTCACTTTCTGTTGGCCAATTCTGGTCACTGTTTCTGGATTACTTCGTTCAAACGGTCGAGTCATGCACGATTCCAACGGTCGAATCGTGCACGGTTCCAATGGTCGAATTGCTCCGTTAATTCATGTGGCACCCAAACATTGAGCTTCTTTTTGTGGTCTGCTCTTTTCAAATGATTTCAAACTGTCATGTGGTTGATGTTTAGTGCCTTTGCTATTTCCTGACAGCTTGCGTGCCAGTCTTGCTCCACCAGTTGCAAAATTTCATCAATGTTTTCAGTGGTTGATGCAACCGAATTTTCATCGACGTTTTCAGTGACTATTTCAGCAGGTTGCATCTTTGACATCGAAATTTCCATAACTGTATCGAACCAAACACTGCTGGGTTCTTCATTCACCAGCATTCTCACCGTACACTTCTCAAAATTTTGGGCATGTTTACCTTTTTTATGGTAAAAAAGCTTCACATAACGTATTTCTTTAGATATTTCCCTTGTTTTCAAATCAATATAACTTTTTATACGAGCAACGAATTATAAAACTACACTCACGTTTGTGAAAATTGCAACACCATGAAGGACTTACGCGAGTGAGCTGAAATTTTCAGGAAATGCAAAGTAGCGCATGATATGCAAATGATTAGAATTGCAAATCCGTAGCGCATGCGTATGCTGAGCAGCGCCCTCTGAACGGCTGATGGATCCGAATAAATAGACAGCTGTAGCGAGGCGTGTATGGTTATCGGTGGTTATCTGCTAGTGGTAAACGTTAACTCAATCTGTACTTATGCCTCGTCGACGAAAGAGAGCGAGATTTGAACAACTTACAGAGTTTGAACGAGGGAGAATCATCGGCCTTCGTGAAGCTGGATTGTCGTATCGTGCAGTAGCCTCTCGTGTGCAGCGTAACAGCAGCACAGTGATGCGCGTTTGGAAGCAGTGGACGGACGAGTGTCGGACAACTCGGAAATCCGGGAGTGGACCCCGAAATGTGACGTCAGCTCGCGATGATAGACACCTGGTCCGCATGGCGCGGACGGACCGTACAGCTTCCTCTAGACAATTGGCAGCACTGTGGTCAATAGCTACAGGTGTTTCATTGTGTGCTTCATCAATTCGTAGACGTCTGCTGCAGTGTGGACTGCGCGCACGGACTCCTTTATACAGGATCCCCCTAACGCACGACCATCGCCGCCTGCGGCTACAATGGGCCAATCAGCATAGAGACTGGCGTGCTGATTGGCAGCATGTCGTGTTTTCTGACGAATCCCGCTTTAATTTGTGGTACCATGATGGCCGCATTCGTGTCAGACGCTATGCCGGTGAACGCCACCTTCCGGAGTGCATTATCGAACGCCACAGTGGACGAACACCCGGAGTTATGGTCTGGGGCGCCATAGCATATCATAGACGATCTCAATTGCTACGAATTGTGGGCAATCTGAACAGCAACCGGTATATCCGTGAAGTTCTACAGCCCGAAGCTGTTCCCTTCCTTCAAAGCTTGCCAGGCGCTGTATTTCAACAGGACAATGCCCGCCCTCATACTGCTCGGATTGTTAAATCCTTCTTTGCAGCGCAGCAGGTACAGCTTCTTCCTTGGCCTGCGTGTTCCCCGGATATGTCGCCAATTGAACATGTGTGGGATGTCATTGGTCGGCGTCTTGCTCGTGATCCTCGTCCTGTTGCGTCTGCAGACGAACTTTGGGTACGCGTACAAACGATATGGAATGCTCTTCCTCAGTCAGACATTCAAACTTTGTTTGACTCCATGCCACGTGGTGTAGCAGCACTTATTGCGGCGCGTGGTGGCCACACAAAATACTGATTCTGATCTCTTGTTCTTGTTTGTTTGCTTTGAACATTTAATCATTTATTTGTACCACTACCACTCAACTGTGTATTAAATTGCATTCAATTATGACGATTCCTTCTTGGTGTTGCAATTTTCACAAACGCGAGTGTATTTTCACAAACAATGGAAGCTGAATATCATATTTAAGCATATGTTCGTTTGAAACAATCGGGGGAGCGTTGCCGGATATATAGGCATCAATACCATCTAGTGGCAAAAAACCGAGGAGAATTTTTATATGACCCAATATATGCGATCTAGTTCTGTCTTTCTGGAGGGCATTCTGAAGAAACTTAAACTGAATTTCCGTAGTGTGTAAGAGTAACCACAAACTCCATACAACCATTCAACTCATGCGTCATAATGTAAGTTTGAGACATACAAACAGCGTAAAGTCTACTTAACCTTCAGCTACTGATATGTTTTAAAAGTAGAAAATTCATATACTCAGAGATAGTTGATAAATAAAATAAATTAATCCTCCTAATATAAACAATCTCGCAGTAAATATTTACCCATCTTCTAATGTATTTTACGCACTTGTTTCAACATTTCGCAAGAAACTTTCTTTAGGTAATGGGTTGTATTATTAAATTCTTACATCAGTTACAAAACTTACAGTTGAAATGTACTAATAAACCCAGCAATGGTACATCATTTAAAGCTAGGAATAGCGTTGCTTACATAATTAGGCAAAACTCAGCCTTAGCAGGTTTGGGTTTACAGAAACTTCTAATGATTTTAAAGCTTCCAAGTAGCGAAATTCCTAGAAAAAGTTCCTCGTTACTTGACTCCTTTGAAATCAGCGGAATTTTCTGTAAAACCAGCAACCACACAAGACTGAACATTATCAAAATTTATTTTTGGTATCGGCATGCCTCTCCTCCATATGTGACATTTTTTATTTCTATCTTTTATATTAAAAGTAATCATATTTTAAGGAATTATGTGGATAAAATCCTTAACTGTAAGTATTCAGCTCCTTTGGCAAATAGTAGAGGGTTAATAGCAAACGGGACGGGACATAACATACACAGTCGGTGTATAATATTATAATAACCATTTTCCCATTAGCATTATACTTATTGCCTTTAGACATCTCAAACGTCAGTGTCATATTTTAAACGGAACTTCAGTACCGAGATCATTGGTAAAGAAGTTTATGCATGGAGAGTGAAAGCCCGCACGTACGTACACTGCGAAAAAAAATCTGAAATGTTTCAGATTTTAAATTACGTCCTAAAGATGTGTTTTTTTAACATTTTGTGTGTTACCTTTATTTATTAAATATCATGTTCTTCGCACTTAAACCATAAAATTCAGTTAAAGAACAACATCGCAAAGTAATTTTAAACTGAGCATATCTTTAGAATTTCCTATATACAGTCTCAAGCGCTGGAAATAAAAATGCTTTTGCTGTGCAACGTTGCCATTGCTCGCTTTGAAATCCTTGAGTTTATTAATCAATAATTTCTTCAAATTTTTACAAAATATGAAATCATAATAAAACAAATTCCAAATTTCAAATTGGGATTTCCAGATGCCCATATTTGTAGTAGAATTACATCATTCAAAATTGGATGTCTCTAGGTACCGTCGTTTTATCACAATGCGAGAAACATGCATACATTTATGCAGATTCTTCATTACTTAATTTCCTCAAATATAATAAGGGGCGATTATATTTTGTGGCAACAGTTTGAAAAGTGAAACGGACATTCAGAGTGATTCAACGCAAAATCGCAAAACGAGAACAATAGTCCGTCACGAACAAAGCCCCTAAAAAAAAGTACAGTCTTATATCTCCCGTTCTAGAGGGCCGATTGACAAAATACAAATTGCGTTTTTCATGTCTCGGAAGCGCGGCTTAAAATGTGTATTAGATTTATATATACCACTGTTCTAATATAGGTATTTTGATACAAAATCGGACTTTTTTTGAAATGACAATTTTTGAAATGACATTTGTTTTTCCATATTTCGATTCTACCACTCAAATTATGCCAGACTACCAAATTTTGTAAAAATCGCACGAGTAGTTTTTCAAAAATTAGCTCTCAGAATTTTAGGTTTTCCATGTTAATTAAATTTGACATATATTTTATTAATATCTCTTTTTTATTAAACTTACTCGATTCCTTCATTCCCATTTCAAAATCTAGGTTCATTTCAAATAAAATCCGCCCATTTTGTATGATTTATTATTAGTCCAAAGGGGCTTTAGTCCCCGAAGGATTATTGTTTTCGTTTTGCGATTTTGCGCTGGAAACATTAAAAGTTGAATCACGTTTCAAACTACTGCCACCAAACCTTGCAGCCCTGTATTATATTTAAAGAAATTAAATAATGAAGAATCTGCGGAAATGTATATATATTTCTCCAAATGGGATAAAACAACGGTACGTAGGGCTATCAAATTTTGAATAACGTACGTTTCCACCCGAATATGCGCATCTGGAAGCCCGAAATGAAATTTATTTTATTATCTATTTCATATTTTGTAAAACTTTAATTTGTAAAACATAACGAATTTTCGATGAACAAGCTGAAACGATTTAAAAGCGAGCAATGGCAACACTCTACGGGGGAAAAAACCTTTTTATCAGCAGCTCCCGGAATTGTGTATCGGAAATTCGAAAGATACGCTAATTTTAAAATTATTTTGCGATATTGATGATGAGCTGAATTTCATGGTTTAAGTGCGAAGAACATGATATTTAATTAATAAAAGTAACATACAAAACGTTAAATAAAGCCTCTATGGACGTAATTTAAAATCTGAAAACTTTCAGATTTTTTAAATTTATATTTTAAAATAATTTTTATAAATTTTTACAAAAAGATTTTGAATTATAATCTACAAAAAATGTTTGACCATCGTCTTAAAGTAGATGTATTTCTATGCACAACTGCAAAACGTTAGAGTTTTTTATTGAAAATTTCCTAAGATATACGTGAATTTATATATTATTTGCGAGCTTTGGAATATAGCGTACTTCATAAAAACGATAATAACACAAATATGGTTTACGCACTTTGTTAAAATTATTTAAAAGTATGAACGATAACTTTTTAGTCCAAAGGGGCTTTGTTCGTGAAGGACTATCGTTTTCGATTTGCTATTTTGCGTCGGAAACATTAAAAGTCTGAATCACTTTTCAAACTATTGGCATCAAATCCTGTAGCCCTGCATTATATTTAAAGAAATTAAATAATGAAGAACCTGCATAACTGCATGCATATTTCTCTAAATGTGATAAAATAACGGTACCTAGAGCCATCCAATTTTGAATAACGTACGTTTCCACCCGAATATGCGCATCTGGAAGCCCAAATTTGGAATTTATTTTATTATCTCTTTCATATTTTGTAAAACTTTAACGAATTTTTGATGAACAAACTCAAACGATTTAAAGGCGTGCAATGGTAATACTCTACGGAAGAAAAAACTTTTTATCTAAAGCGCGCGGAACTGTGTATGGGAAATTCTAAAGACATGCTCAATTTAAAATTATTTTGCGATATTGCTATTGAACTGAATTTTATAGTTTAAGTGCGAAGAACATATTATTTAATAAATAAAGGCAACACACAAAACGTTAAAAATCGCCCCTTTGGACGTAATTTAAAATCTGAAACCTTTAAGATTTTTTTCCCCTCTCGTCTGCAATGAAAAACAGAAAAGGAAAATAAGTTGGTATAAATTAAAAAATTCATCAAGTAAATGTTTTTTTGGCGAAGATTAAAAAAAATCCGCCAAGACAAAATTTTGAATTTCTCTGTACATTTCGCACCAAAGTTTACAAAATTTAAGCATAATTTGAGTCGTAGAATCAAATATGGAAAAAAAATGGCATATCATTTTAGAGGAAGTCCGATTTTATGTCAAAACACCTATGATAAAATGATGCTGTATATAAATCTAATGTATATCCTAAGTCGCGCTATCGAGGCATGAAAAACGCAATTTGAATTTCGTCAATCGGCCCAGTAGAACGGGAGACATAGAACTGTCTCTCTCTCTCTTTTTTTTCCTCAGTGTACCTGTAAGTTTGATTGACAAACATTTGTCATTCAAAAGGTCAAATATAATACAACACGTTTTGCCCTTGTGATGCTTACAGGCGAAAATTAAAGTATATGATAACTTATCTTTTAAATTATATCTTGCCTCAGACATTAAAAGGACAAATATGGATGTTGCGTTGCACCTCAAGGTATAGTGTTCAGACCATCGAGTTACATTTTATGCAGAGCAGCTTCAATAATTTAATCTCGAATATAAGTAGCTGTCTTCTAAAGAAACCGTTTCCTTTAATTTAATTTAATTTAATACTATTTTAGAAAAGGCTCAAAACTTCCACTCCGTATCATATTACAAGCCATAATTTGAACTTATACAAAATTTTACATTTAAGCCCTCTTTTTTTTGCGGCACAGCTTAAACATTCATTCTATCTTCAAACTGCATGTCCAGTTCATCCGTTTAAATCTGATTACTGTATATTTTATCTGCGTTTACATATGCAAATTTTGTGTTTGCAAAGTCTTTTTACTGAACCTAATTACATGGTTGGTTGGTAAATAAAAAAAGGATGTTCTACTTTCAAACAGCTTAGTTGAAGTTTCAGTCAGAATGATTCTATTACCGATAATTTAATAATATTGATCACCAAGTGATTTTTTTAAATGAGAAAAAAGTTTGACTTATTTTATAATATCTTTTTTAGAAATTGTGCAAGATGCACTTCAAAGTTGAAAGTTCGATTAAAAAAGGATGCAAAAAGTAGAGGAAATCAATATTGGATACACCCCATCATCACGCAACGTTGCATAAAAGGACAATTTCATCTTTTGTATCCATGACAAAGTATTTTTAATTTTTTTTTCATATGTCTTCCTATACTTTTGATGAATTATTGATGAAGACTCGATCCAGCATCATGTAACGAGGTACAAACTTCAAGGGAAAGAAACGGAGAAATAAAAGTTTCTTTTAAGAACATCTGGCAGTAAGGAAAGTAATTGCTTTAATAATTCTCACTTTTTCTCAGATTATTTGCATAAGAACGTCTTAGAGTTATCAATCTTAAAAACTGGCAGTCATAAAATGGCAAAAAATTATTTTGTATTTGTTAGAAATTCGATAGAATTCGATTATTATTACAATTTTGCTAAAAGTGATAATAGAAATACCCTCGACTATAGACTAAAATGTAAAATGTTTTTTGATTTTGAAAGACATGGATAAAAATCAATATTTAATTCTTTCTCTTGGTGTTACATCGAAATTCACTTCCTTCTACGAGTGCATAACATTTAAAATTAATAATAAAAAATCTGATGTGTACACCACATGACTTCCTTGTACGGAATATTAAATTATACGCGTTTTGCATTTCACTTATCGGATTGAATTAAAACTACTTCGTTGATAACGCATAAACCATAATAGTAAAATGCACTCTTTAAAATTCACTATATGTGTTTACCATAGCGACACTCTGGCGCTAGGTTCAGTTAACAGCGTTACATCTCATTCATTTTATACCTCAGAATGCACAAAAATTATGTATATCATCTGAAGAATTATCTAATCGTTGCCACATGCTCTATTCAAATACTATTGCTGCGTTTTTTTCCTTTGCTTACGTACGTTAAGGGTTTGTGGATTTGGAGTGAATAACGACGACTCTTGATGAAGTATCAAAATACAATTTATTATCCAGTATTATTCAAGACAGCTCCAAAAACACTTTTACAGTCATCGAAGAACTACCATAAACTCGCTGAAACAATCAGCGGTACAGCCATCAGGCTATAACGGCAGAGACAACTTCACGGCAAAGCACCAGAGTACACTCCCGAATCGGGTCAGTCGTTTTCGGAACTTAACGTACTCTCCGCGCTACAACTCGCGATGCACTCGACGGTACACTAGAGTACAGCTCCTGACTCGGTTCGATCGTTCTCGAAGCTCAACACACTCTAAGATAAAACTCGACAATGCACTAACTCGCAATATACTAAGAGACTCCCTCCATGAACTCAACGACCAACTCGACACAAGACTACGAGACACTAGCTCACTGACTGACTATCAACTATCATCTCGGCACAAGACTACGAGACACTGGCTCAATGACTGACTGTCAACTATCAACTCGATAGACTCCCCACTGACTGACTCTCGCGTTTATATGGCTTTTGGCTTGTGTTCGAGAACGGCTAAACCAGTAAGAATTCTTTCCAGAAGGTTCTCCATCCGTCCATGGCATATCGTCAATCTCGCCAAATGTGGCAACACTGCCGTCCCTTGCCATTTTCTGGCAACCATAAACCTACTTTGCGAGTTAGCTATCTTACCTCACCTGGACATTTCGTAACACTAATATAAATCTAAAACGATGTATAAAAAAGTTAAACAAACAAACAAAAAGGAAACAGTTTTCACATACAATTTAGTATTTCTCATCCAATTAATTCAGTTCTGACTACGCGAAAAGCAAGAATACAAAAAAAAAAAAAAAAAAAAAAAAAAAAAAAAACTCAGAATCTGTGCTGTTGCAAAGTTTAGTTTCTCTAGATTGTTAAAAAATCTACTGTTCTGCTAAGTTTCCAATGTAAACAAATATGGAAACAAATATGGCTGCTATGGAAAAAAATTAGGCTTAGGCGCACGTAAACAGCTTTTAAATTGCTGATAATTCTACAACTATAACATGCAGGCTAACTAAAGGTATAAAAACCTTAACCCGAAGACAGCATAATTCAATCATTTTTAAAGCACAGAATTTACAAACATATAATAACCAAGTAACTGAGCTCACTGAGCAGAGTAAGAGGGTGTATAAATATATATATATATAGATATAGATATATATATATTTATATAGATAGATATATATATACTTTTGGTGCAGCCAGTTGCAACGAAAATGGGAGATGCACATTTACTTGTTATAGCACTCTTATATCCAAAATTTCAACTCTCTGAGGCTACCCTTTTTTGATTTATGCGAGATGCAAGGTTATAAGACATTTTGTGTCTCCTTTCAGCATGCCTTCCTAGTGTAACCGCAGCACACCTAGAGTGTGCTGCGGTAAACACACATATTCGAGGTGTCCAAGGTTCGAGTCCCAGAGAGAGTATTCCTCGTTTTTCATGTCTTCTGCTCCAAAATATCTTAATGGCTCTAGAAGCGACGTTCGAACTAAAAGGTGGTGAAACATAATTCGTCACCACCAGGATTTGGCGACTAGTTCCCCTAACTCCTAGTCGCCCTTTAAAAGGGGGAGGCTCCTGCATCAAAATATCTTAATGGCTCTACAATTTTTTAGACAAATAGTGAGGTGTATTTAAACTACTTTGGTATACTATAAATTTTAATTTGAATAGAATTAAGCTACCTTGAAATTTTTAACTTATTATCCTTATTTTTAATTATTTTTCTGATGAGACGTATGATTCTATGTTGGAAGAATTACTTTTTATTGCGAAATTTAGGAAAAGATGCCAAAAACCATACACAGCTTTTAAAACAAAGTCGCTTTTTTAATGACGTCTGCCTGTTTTTTGTGATATTAGTAGTAAAAAGTGAGAGTATTTTATATTAGTAAACAAGAATGCATAACAAAAGTATAAATTTTTAGTAAATGAATAAAATTATTAATGTTACCTAAATTTAATAATATGTAAAAGAAATTACTAATTTGCGTCTTTTAATTATATAAACTTTAAAACATTCATGAAATGAAAAACCTTAAATATAATATTTTAATAAAGAGGGAAAAAATATTCTCAAATTATTCATAAAAAATGCTTTTTTATCTTATAAAGTCGGACAGTTTTGATAAGGTATTAATAAAATCATTCCATAAGCAAACAAACAATTATGATTTACGTTTATACTTTTTATTTATGATTCTCGAGTCAAATCGATAATTTACAACAATTAGATACAATAATTTTATTTATCATTTACGGTATGATAATGATCCCTCAAAAAAAGAAAAGAAAAGGCAACTAAGGTGTACCACACTTTCTACAGAATGGCGTCAAATGTTGCCCATTAAATGCTGCAGTTTTCACCAATGGATATATTGACAATAATTCTGCTTTGGTCTTTCAAGTCCAGATTGGTGGCCTGATGCGTTTGATAAACTTCTTCCTTTAGGAACATCCATAAAAGGCTACAGAATCGTTATTCGTGAAATCGTCAAGGGTAAAACTATGAGGACTGGAATATAGAATCGTTGCCTTGAGATTCTATACAACAGAAAAGGCACTATGCTCTTTCTAACTCTTCATATTGAAACAATAAGCAACATGGCAGCTCGCCAGGGAAAGAATACTGCAACCTCTGGAGCACACTGATGTTGGACATCTTTTGCATAATTAATGAGCCGAAATACATTATGAATGCTGTCTCTACCATCATTACATTGTACTTTATTTAACTTAACTTATGCAGACTTTTGACCTCTTGAAATGTTATGCGTTTTATCCAATGTTTAGCTTTAAAAATGTAAAGGAAACTTATCATTGTTTTTAAATTGTAATATGTTGTTTGAGCTAGAAAACATACCATGCAGTTTATTTTACAGTTTATTAGTGGAATGTTGTCAAGGAAAGGAACTTTTTTTACTTTAAGAGTAAAAAACAGCAAGTTTTTTATCTTTAATATCTAAAAAACTAGCACAATTTTGACTTTATCCACCTCATTTTCAGTTGCGCCTCGTATTTTTTAAAAGATGGTACCAGAGTGAAAATAAAGCCTTTTTCTTCATCAGTATTCTCACAGTGTGCCCGCAAAAAAATGTGAACACAGATGTTTACGATTCACCTAATGAAGATAGATGATAGGAGAAAGCCAGATTAGTGAACCGATGGGAGAAGAAGAATAACAGCCTTTGCTCTCAGTTTGGTTTCTGTTATGTTCCATTCAGCAGGGAAATCGCAAGCTAAAGACGTATTAAAATTAAACATAATTTTTACCTGTGGTGATTGAAACATAACCTGTGCTACTACTTTTATAGTTGTTCCTATTTATTACTACTGGTTATACAGCAGTTTCTATTTATTGCTACCAGTTTCATACTCGTTCTTATTTTATTACATTCTTAAGCGAACATATATTAAAAGCTGATCATTAAATTTGTTTTCTTTTGCTTTACAGTGAGGTTAACTATAAAATGATAAAATCCGTTCAAGGTAAATAATAAATAATGCCCCATAATATAACCTGTTCATGAGTCTAATCATAGCAAATAATTCGATGGAAGGTAGTAAACGCTTTCGATCAATTAAGAGGTAAAACTGAATAATATTTTTCTGCATCTGCATTTGCTATGACGGTTGAACAGTTATTTTAATGTGTGTTTCTGAAATGAAACTGAGCGTTGCAAGGTATTCAGGGTGCGTTTTTAAGAAAATATTTCTATGAGTTCGAATATTATTTAATATGAACAATAATGGAAAAATCCTCCAGTTTAGTAAACATAATTTCTACCTGGAAGAAAGAACTTTATGTTTTCTGCAACAATTTAAATTTTCTTGTGTTGTCTTAGAGTCGAAAATGTTATCACACTTTTTCAACAAAAATAATTTATTCCTTCAAGATAAATAATTACGAAATTTACCCTTCAAATTTCATTTATACAGTATTCTCCTTCAAAACCTATTCAATTCTTCAGCTATATTTTCTGAAGCGATTCCTTCTCTTAAACATCAAATACTAAATGTACTGAATGGTCTAAAGAAGCACGCAAATCTTCAAGTTCTTTAGCCGTCAATCCAGTTCCAGTCCAGATAATAATATAGTTAAAACAATATTATAAAAATTTGAAAGGTTTTAACGGTCGCCGAGAAAGCTTTGCTAAGGTTTTTTACGTTCTCGCTGAGCTCGCAGTCTACCAGTCTACTGTTACACTCACTCATACTAACGCATTGTTTTTTGTCTTCATTAATAAGCAGTATTTTGTTTGCACTTAAGCCATGTACAATTCAACAAAATAAAAAAAATTTAAAAGCAGCATAGCAGCATATGTTTAGAATTCCCGATGCTGCCTTAAATGTTGGTATACATTTTTCTGTTTTTCTCAGTTTTCTTGTCAGTTCATGATATCAATGTTCAGTTTTCTTACTAAGAAGGCTTTTAAAAACATTTTTTGTATTTTTCTGTTAAAATATTGTGCGCTTAATTTGTTTTTTTAATATCACGTTGTTAAATCGAGAGCAGTCAAAATGAATATTTTCTTTGAAACCTGGTACCCAAAATTTTTTGTGATTACAATACTTCCTTTATTTCGTACAAGGAAGTAATAGTACTGGCTTTTGAAAACAACTGCATAAAATACACAGTCCAGTCACATTAATGTGACCATCTGTCAAAAGCCAGAATAACCACCTTTCGCAGAGCGGACTGCTGCGAGACGTGCAGGAAGAGAGTCACATAGGTCCCTGAAGGTGTTCTCTGGGATGTTGAGACATGTCGACTCTAATGCCGTGGCCAGCTGCGCTAGATTACGCGGTTGAGGATCCATGGCGCGAACAACTCGATCGAGATGGATGATGCTCGATTGGGTTTAAGTCAGGTGAGTTTGCTGGCCAGGGGAGGACGGTAAACTCATCCTGGTGCTCTTCGAACCACGCACGTACACTGGCAGCTGTATGGCACCTCGCATTGTCCTGCTGGAAGATGCCATCATCCTGAGGAAAAACAATGCGCATGTAGGGGTGAACATGGTCCGCAAGGACAGATGCGTACTTGTATTGATCCATTGTGCCTTCCACAATGATCAGTGAACCTAGAGAATGCCAGGAAAACATTCCCCAGACCATAATGCTCCCGCCTCCAGCTTGGACCGTTCCGGCAATGGTTGCAGGGTGGTTCCTTTCAGAGGTTTCACGCCTTATACGCCAACGTCCATCTGTCCGATGGAGCATAAAACGCGATTCATCCGAAAACGCAACCTGTCGCCACTCAGTGGACGTCCAGCTGCTGTACTGGCGTGCAAATTCTAGCCTTCGCCGTCGATGAACAGCAGTCAGCATAGGTGCACGAACCAGGCGTCTGCTTCGGAGGCCCAGACGCAGCAATGTTCGCTGAATAGTACTTTGGGAGACACTTTTGGTAGCCCCTTGGTTCATTTTGGTGGTCAGTTGCTCAACGGTAGCCCGTCTATCTGCCCGAACGCATCTCCGCAACCGTCGTTCGCCTCTGTCATCTATGGCCCGTGGTGCACCACATTTGCCACGTCGCTGATTTTGGACAGTCCCATTTTGCCATGCACGGTACACTTTTACCACGGCGGCACGCGAACAGTTCACAAACTCAGCCGTTTCGGAACTGCTTCCACCCTTGGCCCGAAAGCCAATGATCATGCCCTTTTGGAAGTCGGATAAATCGCTTCGTTTCTGCATTACGCCAACGATTGAAATGTTTTCCGAAGCCCTCACACACCCTTTATATACGCTCAACTGCACTGTGCTGCCACCTGCCTTCTGTGATTGGTTATTTAACTCTGACATGGAAAGTACGTGGTGGTCACATTAATGTGACTGGAGTGTGTATGATAAATTATGTAGGAACAATGACTATTTATGTATCAATTGCATTTAGAGCAACGAAAGTTTCAGCCTTGTTCTTATAATTTTCCTTTAAATGAAGCAGAAATTCAGATCAGACTTTAGGAGTTTTGTCAATAGGCCACATTTAAATTACGTATAAAAAAACCTAATTAATAAGGTTAACAATTCTACTGACGATGATTAACAATCGGTAGATATTAATAAGAGCACACATATAATCTAATAAAATGTATTATATTACAAAATTTGCGAAATTTCGTGAAATTCTGTGTAACATTGCAGACACGACCAAAGACCTGTTTATCATTTTAACTATTCTGTTGTTTAATGGACGACTGATTAACTGATTTGTTGCATTAATTCAAGTTGCAAATATTTCTAAAAGTTACGTTTTAGTGATTGAACATAATATATTGAATGAAATTTCTTAAACCAAATAAACTTAATAGGTTGAGAAAGAATTAACTTAAGCATGAAAAGAAAACTTTGCGCCCATCCGGTATAGTGGTAGCGTCGGTAACTGCCGTGCCGAAGGGCCCGAGTTCGAATCCTGGATGTTGGTATAGTGTTAAATGTATAGTGTCGTTGCGGCATGGCGGTATTCTAAACATGCGGCGAGCCGAAAGTCCTCTCGTATGGTTTCGTGGAAGGAGAGAGGGGTGGGAGAACCTCGGACCCCCCCCCGGGGTGCTCTCCATCAAAATGGAGGGCGGAAAAGCCAAATCGCATTGTCACCTTCTAGGTGCTCAAAGCTGTTGCCAACGACAGGCATAATCTAACGCTCCTTGTCACGTGTAATTTCGTGGACTTGGGCTGACTACGTCAGACAAGTGAGCAAAAGCAACAACAACAACAACAGAAAACTTTGGCCGCAGGGGACGTAACGCTTAATTTAATGCTAAATAATTTTGATAATATAATTCTTTGGTACGAAATTAGCTGCTAAACGCGTATAAAATCGTGCTTTAAGTTGATATGTTAAAATAAAATTCCAGACAAATATTTTCGTTTAATAATTTTGTAGAGGAGGAAGATTTTAGTGTTAATGCTTACAAATGAATTTAAAATAATTTAGGCACCAATCATCGATTTATGGCAAAGTTGAATTTCGTTTATGTAATATCGTTTTTTTTTTTGTTTGCTTTGTTTTGTTTTGTTGTTTCTGTGTTTTATCTTACGTGTCTGACTGTAACATCAGAACAACCCACGAAATTTATCGTGGTAAGGGGTGCAAGATTGCACCCGTCGTTGACAAGAGTTTTGAACACCATACAGGTGTCAGTACGACTTTGCTCAGTTCCGCCCCCAATTTTGATGAAGAGCAAACCGGGGAGGGACGGATCCGAAGGCCTTCCACCCCTCCTCTTCTTCACCAACCTCTCGAGAGGGCGTCCAGCTCGCCGCATATTTAGAGTGCCCCTTGCAGCGTGGATACTATACGTTTACAAACATCCATCCCTGCTTCGGGATTCGAACCCGGGCCCTGCGGTACGGCAGTCAGCGTCGCTAACCACTGTCCGATTGAGCGGCAGTACCTCTGTAGTAGTAAGTAGTCTTAAGCAGTATCTCTGTATCAAGACAAGAGAAAATGCTGTCTTAAAAAGAACCCAACAAATAAAATTCGAAAACAATGTTATTTATTTACAAAAAAAAGGATATAATTAGGACTTAACATGTTAAAAAGTCAAAGGTCGCAATAGACTTGGTAAGTGATGAAAAGTTAAAGGGAAAGGAAATACACAATTAACTCAAAACTCCGAAAATACTGGAAGATAATTTTCAAATGAAAGGCGATTCTGGATTAAAGGGGAAAACGAGAATAACATAACAGAATCAAAGTCTTGATTCCCCGAGCAGAAGATGTAAGTACACATTTGAACAAAATAATACGATAAGGATCATGAAATTTTAAAAATTTAAATCTCGCAATAAAACGAATGGTGCAATGAAATAAGCGGTGAAAAACAGAATTTTGTAATCCATAATACGAAAGATAAAACAGTGAAAGGAAAAGGATTCTAAGTAATTATTGGGAAAGTTGAAAACGAGTGATATACTGCATGTAAACCGCTACCCAAAGCTGACAATGGTTAACGAAAATTATGAAATAAAAATTAAGAATGTTGACTCTTGAGGAAAGCCAGTACAGCAACAATGTGATGATTAAAAGTAGGGTTTGAACAATCTTTGAAGCGAAGTTAAATTATTAAAAATTACATTTTCTACAACTTAATTTTACATAAGAAAAAGATATGTGATTAATAAAAATAATTTGATTAATCAGTAGTCAGCATCAGATTTAATTACGGTAATACATAGATGCGAATAATGTTACCAGATTTTTACAGAAAATCCAAAACCTGTATAACTAAAATCGCTGAATGCTTAAATCTATATATACAAAGAAGAAAGTCCCTGTGTTTGGTTGTCTTTAATAGCACAGTCACTACTATAGCTATCGTCATCAAACTTTCTACAATTCTTTTCTGGGTCCTGCAAAAGGTCAACGTTCACCTTTTTCAAAAAAAAAAAAAAAAAACTAAAATCAGAAATATTAATTGAAAACTCCGAAAAACGATAATTTTCGCCCTCATTTTTCCTAGTGGCAACAGTCTCGCAGGCTGGAGACGAAAATCTGGTTTATTTCAAAAGTTGGTCCCACTGTTCGCTTTCAAATAATCCTTAGTTTGTTAATAAAAAAATTTTAAGTTTTACGATGGAGTAAAAATAACATTGCCAAGCAATAAATACACTATTAATGATTCCAAAAATTCGTGGGAAGCCATTTCGGCTGTTCCCATCTTCGTATGACTTTAATCAGCCGAAATATTAATTGAAAACTCGCACTCATTTTTTCCGACTGGCAGGAGACAAAAATGCTTTATTTCGAAAAGTGTTGGTACTGCTGGCTTTCAAATCCTAGAGTTTGTTAATAAAAAATTTGTAAGTTTTACAAAATCTATATATGTAAAGAAGAATGTCTGTTAATGTGTTTGTTTGCGTTATTGATTTCTGATCAACTATGAAAAAATTGTTGCCACATTTAATCGACTAAAATTGAATATAGGTGAAGTATTAGATGGAACTTGAGCTTTTACTGTCATTTGATCTGAAAGACAAAAATCATAAAAACTTCGTGCCACTGTTACTGATATAATGAGAGAGAATTAGCTTATTTTTCTATCGAAATTTTTTATATGGGTTCCATATCGCACCAGATTGAAATATGTATGACTATGAATCGTATTTTTTGCATCGTTATTGCAGAAGGATTACAGCGGTATCGTTCTCTCTGTTATTAGATGCATTACTCTGAATCTAACTTAACTGGCATCCGCTAGTTGTCAATAAAGTTGAATTTCATGATCTGCAATGAAAGCGTCTTTAGTTTGAAGCCGTTAATGTCAGAAATTAATCTTTCACAATTAAACCATTTGAGGTCTTTATGTTTGGCATATTTGCGTTATAAAATGAATTCTTTTCTTTCGAGACGTGTTCGTATGATGTTCGATGTGAGAAATAAAAAAAACAATTATTTATGGAAAAAAAGCCCATATAACCATTAAAACGGATAACCGTCTGTTTAAATTACATAGTTCGATTTAGCAAATTTAAGGCGATAAAGATAAATGAAATAACTAAAATTGTATTAAAAATCTGTCCTAAAAATGACATGTTTCTAAAGGCACTGTAAGATGTAGGTAATATGAAAACACAGTTAATTGAAATTAACGATAAAAGCTGACTATATAACGAACATCAAATATTTGTGACAAAGAAACCGGAAAGAAAAGAGAAAAGATCACAATAACATTTCATTCGGAAAATGCTATATATTTAGAGACGCTAAAATTGCTTACATTTTGGAAAGCATATTATTAAAATAACATTAACGCTCAAAGTATTGCCCTTAAGGAACATAATTCATAAATTTTCTCAGAGCCACCACGATTATTGAAAAGAAGGTAGTTGAAAATATGTTTCTTTTAGAAAGCGTGAAAATTGCTGTATACTTACTGAAGGTAGGAATTGACGTCAGGACTAAGATAATGAGATGTTCAATAACATGCGCCGTAAAAGGAGGATCTGTGATCATTTCTCATTCGAGTTGCTTACATTCAGTTGCTTCGATCTTACTGTTTTTCTACTCCTATCTTCCTCTTATGTTCTTTTGCAATCGGGTCCTTTGTATTCAGTTACCTGTAAAATAAAATAAAATAAATTATTTAAGAAGCATAGCCAACTTCTACAGATAATTTCACTATGCTATATAATTTAGTTGAATGCGTTTGAATACGATTTACCAAATTCCATGTCGTGCTATCTAATAATTCTTTACTCGATACTTCATTTTGAATTTCAATACAAAATTTTATTCCTTTAATAAAATAAAAACCCCAAAAATATTTTCAAAAAATTTACATATTTTGTAACCCTCTGAGAGGCATGACCGACTTTATCCAGTCAGGAGATTTTTTAACATTTGGTATATATTAACTTATAATTTAAAATAGTTTCCTTTTTTATTTTCCGTAATTACATAAATAGCATCTTAATGAATGGATGTTTCTGAAATCAGAGACTAAAACTAGCAATTTTACAAATTTAGCTAAGAAATGCTGTTTGAACACATGCCTTCATTACCAGACTCAAAACGTCCCAGTAAGCCTTCTAACTAAGTTTCGTCTCCAGACAGGCGTCATGTAGTCACTTCAAAATTCAACAAAGAATTCTAATTGCGTAGTATGCCAATATGTTAAGTTTTTAATATCTAAGAAGGCGGATTAAATTCCATTTTTATTTAAATTCCCATTTGTGGCCACAGTTTACTTGGCACTCTATTCGTGCCTATTCAAGAACATTTACATTTTTGATAATATTGCTGTAGAAAGAGAGCATACAGGAATTACGTCCAAGCAGCACACAGAGAGAAGCTAAAATGCGCATTTATCCGATATGGAAGATCGCCAAGAGGAAAGGTTTTAGGTCAGAAAGATTTTACTTCACAAAATTTTGAGTTTAGGTTCTGAATTACCTACGTCATCAGCGTTGTCCAGGCTTTAACTTTGTAAAAGAAAAAATTAAAATAACCTCAAAAATAAAAACGCATCACAATGGGTCTCGTTAAGACCAAATACAAAGCAAGGGGAACAAAAAGACAAACATACCTGCGTCCATTGCAAGGGCCTGATCTTACAAAGTTTAATTCTTCAAGCTCATTGGGATCTCCCTTAAAATTGTGTAATTTTTGACTAATGGCTTTTTGGCTGTTTATTTTAATTTGTACATTCGCCTAACTAGGCCTTTTTGTATACTTTTTTTCTTGCACAATTAATAAGTTTTGCATATTTGTGGCAGGCGCGTCGGGAAAAGAAGCGAAACCATTGAGACTTACATTATTAAGTTAGTTTAATTTGATTATTCTCTTAACGTAATTCCGATTTCAGTCTCAATTGTTTTCGTTTGACGAAACGCGTTAATGGTATTAGCTGGATTCGATTTTTATCACGATTTTCTGTTGATAAGTCCCTGTTAAACGTCGAATTGGACTAACGTACCATCTACTACCATTCTTTGTATTTTTTCCGTGTCCTTTGAATTGTTTTTGGTCTTTAGCGTGCAACTTTTAAATTAATTTTTTTAATTTGTTGAATTTTTATCATCTCTTTTTAGTTTTTAAAGTTTGTCTCGTTTGTATTTTATTACATTATTTTTTTTGGTTGCTTTTACTTTTTTAGTATTGTGTTATTGTTTTTTCATGCTGTAATTTTTTTTTTACTCTGGAACTACAGTATCAAATGTACTTTTAAGCAATAGCTTTTAGAACTTTCCTCTTCTTTACAAATATTTTTTAATTTTGCAGCTCAGTGCGCAAAATTCTTGACCAAATAGGTCTCTCTTGCTCATGTACTACTTTCTACTTATATATATATGTATATGTATATGCGTGTGTATGCGTGTGTGTATACATTGGTATTGTTTATAATACAAATACTATATATACGCAGACGTATATACATACATAAAGACATACACATACATAAAGCTCACACATATACACAAAAACACAGAGTGAATTGAAGAGGAACGAATTTTTAGCTTTTTTGAGGTGTGTAAAGTTTTTTTTTTCCATCAGTTTCGTCTGTTAATTTTGAGAATGCAAATCTTCTTCGCTGTCATAATGGCTCTTACTCAAATACTTACTTAATATACTTATAATTGCTCATATACTTACTTAAATACTTACTCAAATACTTACTCATATTCTTACTCAAGTTCTTTTTCCATCATTTTATTTTTATCTTGAATCAGTTTCGCTTTTTCTTATCTTTCAGTATGTTCTTCTGATCTTTAAGCAAGCATTTCAATCTGATTTTAAAGTATCACAATGACTACAAGTGCCCTTTCTTGGGTAAGCGAATCTTATGCTAAAAGTAGAATTAAAAATATCTCTGAATTTAATATACGTCTACGGATTGTTCGCCTTGCACATATCATGTCATTTTGTAATGCTTAACGCTTTCGATAGCTATATTTTCGAGCTCTCTGGAAAAGAATACTGACATTTTCTTCTCATAAGGCCTATACTGGATTATTTTAGGAACAGGTTTCTGAGAATTAAGATGTTTTCGGTTTGGATGTTTTCTTCTGCGGTGTACCAGCGCTTTTACGTTAAGGGCCAAAGTTTTGCTTATTTTCGCTTTACCTGACTTTTTTGTAATGTATTTCTGACAGCCTTCAACAAATATTTTATTTATTACGAGAAAGATGTGTTGAAACCATTTTTAAGAATTTGAAAATTAAACTTTAATAAGATTTACATATTAGGGAATTTCTTAGCTGTTATTGGGATAAAATTGTATAAAGGTGTCTGGAAATTTTCCAGAGGCATGAATAGAATACTTGATTAGAGTGATGGGGGGAGAAAATCTGATACAGGTGATGATTCTTTTAATTATGTAAAATCTGTTCAAAGGCCAGTGTAAATTTCTCTTACAAAAATATTCAAACACTTGTGATTTGTTACAATGAATGTTTAATTACATCCGAAAGTGCTTAGCAACTTAAGGAATAACATTACTATACATGAAACGTTTGAAAGTATTGAAACCTAGCTTTCACACTTTTAGTTAAAAAAAAGCGAAAACTTAATTAGCTGTACATTTTAATAAAATATTCTGTTCGAATTTATTACGTGTATAAAACGATGAGAATTTATTTAGTTTCTCTTAAATAACAGAATTCATTTGTTTTTACCTTGATGAACATAGTCTTGCTCAACAGTTGAAATCGTCTGCAATAGGAATTAAACTATGCTATTCGCTGCAACGTATTGCCAGACGTTCGATGTATTTGCTTACATTTAATGTTAAAAATAAAAATTACATGCCTTTTAAGATTACAATAACAAAAATGTAGACTAAATATAATTTTGAGATGTCTGATTTCAGATTTAAATGCAAATGGAGTTTTTATTTCAAGCACAATATTTATATGCATATGTCTGTTCCTTTCAGTTCAGGATTAGGAAGACAATTTATAATGAGCTCCCACATTACAACTGCCATATTCAGCTTTGAGAAAAAAATATATATTTCTATACCCGCATTAATTTTAATAGAAAATGGTATATGCTTGTCAAGAAAGAAAAGGAAGATTTATAATCTTCAAATATGAACATGTATTTCACAAACAAACTTTCTTCTAGAATGCTGCGAAAAATTTTACAAGATAATTATTTTTTCTTCCTCATAATGAATTAAGTGCAAAATTTGCGTTGAAACGCGCATATGTTCTTTTAATAATAAAATAGTACCTGTATAAGTATAATACCCTTTTCTCCGATTTCATCTTGCACCGCATACTATATCATTAGGATTGTTAGAACTCAAAATTAAACAACAAATGGGTGAAAAATTTGATTACTTCATTTCAGTGAGAAAAGAAGCAAATGTTCCTAAATAATAAGAGTATATTAAATCAGTTTCCGTTATAACGACATCCCGTTCATAAAGATATTCCGCCTTTTCTGTAACACACGAAATGTTGTTATAACGAACGTAATATCAAAGATAATTTTTCTTGACATTTTACTTTTAAATACGTTACACTTTACTTGATATAAAGTTTGATTTGGTTAGTTTGATTATGGCAAAGAGCTCGAGGACTACTTGCCAAAAAGGAGGGATAGCCTTCGTGGAGGATTTTTCCAACGAAAACTGGCTTGTGTACAATTTATACATGGGTAAATTACAAAAATGCCCATGCAGCCAACCTGTTTACCGAGGTTCGAACCCGGGCTGAACTACCAGTGTTCAACGACTTTATCGCTCGATGGCTGGTAGGCGCAAAACGATATAAAAACTTGCAAAATAACCATCGAACCACTATAATGTACATTATTTCGATTGATCCTATAATTTGGTGAAAAGGTAAAAGCATTGCTAAAAGGAAAGCTAATATTAAACAAAAAGGATTCGTTAAAATATCTTTCTTTCCCTCGAAATGTTTGTAGCGAACTTTAACTACTGCATTGATTATGTAAGTAGTTGGCTTATGTTTCGAAGAAAAACATGGAAATTATTTTCCTTCCGTCGATATTTTAAAATCCCTTCTCTAGATACGTTATTAAAAAAATTTGATGCGGTCACCATATGATTTATTTGTATGGACTAATAAATTATACGCATTTTTTGCTGAATTAAGTCGAACTTATTTCCTCGTATTTCATTAGAGATATATTTCTCATTCAATTAATTCATTTCTCATTTCGCAGCGTAAATACAGACAAACTTAAAATACCTTCATTAAAAATTGTAAACTACAGAAAAACATAAAATACTAAATACAATTTAAACAGTTAAAAAACAATTTTTTACAATTAAAATTAATGTTTCTATGCAAAAACAAGCAATTTGACCAGCAGACAAGAAAACAGGTCTTTGGTACACAAAACGGAAAGTTTACTTTTAGCTCCACTCGGCAAAAAGACACTGAAGATAGAGAAACTGACTGAATTCATTATTCTGCTAAGTTTCAAATGTAAACAAAGTGGCTGCTCCGTCAGGCTTAGTCGCACTTAAACAACTTTTAAATTGTCCATAATTCTGCAGTTATTGAATCAGATTAACTAAACGCATATAAACCTTAACCGAAAGATAAGACCAACAGAGGTCAATCATTTTGAAAGCAAAAAAATGCACAATTTCCCAACACAGAAGAATAAAAAAATTGAGCTGACGGAGCTAATGGAGTATATATATATATATATATATACATATATATATATATATACGTTTGGTGCGGGTCATTAGTAGTTATATATACAAAATTTCAACGTTCTGAGGCTACTCGTTTTTGCGTTATGCGAGATAAATACATAAGTACGTACAGACGTCACGAAAAAAAAATCTCTTCTAAATCCATTTCAAATAAATTTTATAATCCGTTTGGGAAAATGAAGTCCTTTATTCTATCCTTACGTTCAGATGTCACGCAAAAACATTTTCATTTGATATCTGTCAAAATAGATATTTCCGTTGAAATTCATACCCGAAATTTTCCGTGATTGCAATGCTTTCTTTACTTCGTAAAAGGAAGTGACATATATATATATATATATATATATATACGATTGGTGCATGCAGCCGATTGAAAAGAAAAAGGGAGGTGCACAACTACATGTTATAGCACTACCAAGTACAAAATTTCGAAGTTCTACGGCTACTCAGTCTTGAATTAAGCGAGATAATACGTACGTACGGGCAACGGTTAAGAAAATAAAATATCCTTTTGAATTCATTTTGAATCCAATTTACAATCCTTTTTGGACAAACAGTTCTTTATTCTTTCCGTACGTACAGATGTCACGCAAAAACATCTTTCGAATGGTTTCGAGAGTAGTTGAAATATATATTTTCGTTGAAATGTGATACCCGAAATGTTTCACCATTACAATACTTTCTTTACTCCCTACAAGGAAGTAAAAGAAATAGATGAATTTAAAAATAAAATATTGAACAATTTTTCAGTATACTAGTTCAATTATTCTCGTAATTTTTTGAAAACAAATTACGCAGTGTTCAATCGTACACCGATATTAAACAAAACTGAGCTTCATACGTTTTCTTTTTGTATTAAATGTGATTTACTAATATAAACGTTTAATTCATTCGAAAATAATACAGGTCGGAATGTTTTAATTTTCCACATATTAAAATGCTAATCGAAATCATTATGAATATTTTAAGTGCAAAATCAAAACCAGTAATGAACTTTGAAACAATATATATGTAAATAAAGACTTAATTAAAAACCATTTGTTGAAGGACTTTAAATTAAATGCCCAGCGCTATTGCTGCTAAGATTAAAGATATATATTTAATTCTAGAGTTTAATTTTTCTCAAATCTAAATTAGTTTAATTGCATATTTGTTTAATTAATTTGACTTAAGTTATAATATATCGAGACACTGTTTCTAGGAGGTAATTATTTTCTCTCTCTCTCTATATATATATATATTATTTAGCCGACAGTTTATGATATAATTATGTTTATATATCTATATCTATCTAAGTATATCACTCTCTATGTATATACTCATACGAAAGTTAATTACATATATATATATATATGTAAACTGTCGTCTAGGTACGCGATAATAATATTCAGGGAATAAATTATGTTTCCTGAACTAGAAAACATATAAAAAAACTTCAGATAACGGATTTAAAACAATTTAGAACCTGCAACACGCGTCAAGAAATTGGTGAAAACACCAGAAAAACTGGTAGAAAGTGTATTGTGAAGTTTTAAAAGCTGAATATTTTGAATTATTAAATATTGTCGCGTGTTTGTCTACACATTTTACAAATATTGCGCTTTCCAGTACTTGTCCTAATTTATTTTTAGCTTTAATCTTTTTTAAATTAAAGCGAAGATAAGTAATTTTTTTAAATGAATCTTTAGAAAAAGGTCTGTGACTTTGATTGATTACATCATACTCATACTATTTTCCCCAAAAAACGCATAATTAATTCTTAACAAGTTTAATTGGAAATTTTAATTTTGAAAATTAGGATGGAAGACATTATAGGATTTTTTAGGGTATCTGAGACAAAGCATATGAAGGTAATTGTGCAACTTTTTTTAACGTTATCTTTCCCATTAAAAAAGAAAACGTCATCTTTCGAACACAAATGTTTCACTATAATTTTAATTCACAGCTTCTGGCATGAGAATTACTTGTATCTGTTAAGCAAAGTAGCCTTTTTTATGTGATTTTTCCTTTAATTAAACGAGGGATTGTTTTAGAAATGAAATGTTTTAGAAATCATTTAACTTTACTTTTCTCTTTATGATATGGTACTTGTTCTCTAAATTATTTCTTTCAAATTTGTTCTGAATCCAGATATGAAAACATTTGGTCATCGTTAACCTAAAATTGTTCATTGGAATCATGTATTTAAATTTTAAGTCTGAATTCAGGAAAACGTAAAGGAAGTGTTATATATTAACAATTAAATGAGTTTTCAAAAAGCGATGATTAAAAATCCGAACCTAAATCAGATCTTATATTAAAAATTAGAAACATTTATATCTATATGTAATAATTCTGTAGATGACATCTATTTATTTGTAATATATTTAGGATGCATGGGAGAGAAGTCGCACTAGTCATTTTTTAATCATGGGCGACATGGTTATAGATGTGACTGGCATAGAGACAGGATGTGTAATAGACTGTTGAAATTTAGTCAGCAAATGTAGCTGTAGATTGTTGGAATATAGCAGCAAATGTAGCACAGAATTTTATTTCTTGATGAATAATTCCTTAGGACACATATTCTTGGTTTACATATCACTATCCGTCCGGACAATTAGTCCGCAATCGTATATGTAACGTATCACATTTTGACACAATGCATTGTTTGCGAAGCAAGAGAAAGACTAAAAAAATAAGTATGCATTTCAGCAGAGTTCAATCCTTTGTTTAAATGTTGAAATGTGAGGGGACCGAATTTCGAATGCAATGAAACCTCTATCACAACACAGGAGAAATCCTGTTCCAACGAGGTTCCCATTGTTAATTATTCTGGTTTCAGCCTTCAAGGTCACTGAAACGGTTCCAGGAATAAAGCAGTCTTTCACCGGAAGTCAAAATTTGGTCACCTTTGTTATGTATGAGTTAAGGTATATCCCCAGGGGTTCAGCGAAGTTAACGACTCCGTCAGTTAGAAAAGTTTTGCCAGCGAGAAATGAAGGAGGTTTTATAAGAAGAGCCAGGACCTTCCTGCTGGGGCTTTTCGCCCGCTAGAACTATAACTCCTCGTGCATGCTGTTGATCGCGCACATTCCTGTTTAATAATTTCTGAAATTACGAGACTGAATGTATTCAAGTTCCACATCGTCATGAACCGCATCTGTTAATATTTTTTTAATTTTATTAAAATTCATGTTATTGTTAGAACTTGAATTAAAAGTTTATTTGAATCCTGGACTACAACATGGGCTCTGGGTAACGGATTCGACCACTACACCACACCGTATTGCAGGATTCAAGATGACATAATGCGGATTAGTTTTTAAGTATGACGCGCTTTAGATTTCAGGAAGGGATGTAGCCAAATTAAAATGAGAAATTAAAAGGGCTACAGCTAAAACAAAGTTAGTAATTTCGAGTTCGATTCTTTATATTTTAGATATGTGTACACACACACATATATATACGTTTATGTGTGAATAAGAAAAATATGTTAATATATATTATAATTTATATCAGCAATAATAGCTTCATTCTTAATTTCAAATTGGGTATTTCGCCTCTCTATTCAATAGTAGTAACGTTTTCTCAACTGGGTGATTTCCTGACCAATCCACATCATATGACTTTCACATAACGCTGGAGATGTAAATGGAACTAAAACAGGGAATAATAATTTTACAGCATTATTATTTATCCAATCAAATGCATTGAAATCGAAATTAACTCAACAACTTACGTGGTGTGAGATCAACAAATTACGAGATGCGAGTGCAAACTGTAATTCAGGACTCACTAATACTAAAAATGATGGGGCGGATTTGCCACGGGTGTGGAAAAGCAATTGTTTTCTTGAAACGTCTTGCAATCTCACCATGATAACTGTGTGCAGGTACAGGTTCAGGCAAAAGTATGGCGGAACACAAGCGATGCTTCATAACTCAGCTGGTAATGTCAGCTGATAGCTGTGTTCATTTACAGAGTGAAGCTACGTGCCTGACGAATCTCGACGGCTCGGAGTGTAAAACTGAGGGAGTATTTTACCCAGCGTTTTCATCGACCTGACTATAAAATGGAAAATTATTCGTATAAGTATCGAAGTGTTGAAAATGGATTCCAAGTTCAAGCAATTAACTGGTGAGCAGTACAATGGCCTATTACAAAAGCTGTTGTAGTTGAAAGAAGGTAAAGAGCTAAAGCATGGTGCTATAAATGGAATTGCAGGTGCGTGTGGATTAACAGCTTTGACTCTCCATAGAATTTGGTAAGTGGTTCAAAAACAGTACAACAAAAGTAAAACTAATGGAACTGTTTTCTTAAAACTCAGAGCAAGTACCGAAATATAAGAATTATTCTGAATAATTAACCAAAGTTAAGAAAGTTCCTTAATCCATATTTCCTCATCGTCCTAAAAATAGGACAGCACACATAAATGGTCTTTGTATAAAAATCTTTGAAATAGTTTAATTCAAATTAAAGATTATTTATTACTATATATTTGTCATTTAACTATATATTTGTCTTTATCGCAAGTTATAATTAATTTAGATATTTTTTATTAATTGTTTAAAATAGGGATTTTTGCAGATTTTTTTGCTTATGATTACAACGTACAAGTTGATCAAAATTTTGAACTGTAAGAACAACATATATATAAATTTACTAAGATAATTTTCCATACAATTATACCACTAAAAACATTATCAAAGAAGTTTACATGAAAGATAAATTTTCCTAGTATTTTTAACTGTTCTAAAAATAGGATGACAGTAAAACCCACTACTATCAAATCCCCATCAATTTATAATGAAAATAATCCTTTCTTTCTCTGTTACATTCCAAACATTGCTATTATACATCTAACCCACGAACTTTAGTCTAGCTGGCAGGTGCACATCATGTAACAGACAGGTGCGTAAAATGTGGGGGAGGAGATTGAGTAAATGTTTCAAACACTGACTCATGAATTCAGTTTGTATTCTGAAACTCATCGAAGTAGTGTAAATTTCTCTCGTTTTCGCATGCTTGAATTTCGGAGAATAAAAATCCAAAGATACAAAAGAAGAAACCAACTAAGAAAATTATAAATGAACCATTACCTTATACAATAGGTTCAAAGTTTGCTGTCAATAACTACAAACCCCGAGATACATAAAATATATATGGATATTTCTTCACATTCCATGAATTATTATCCGTTTTTGCAAATTAAACCTTCTTCGATACAGGTACTGTTAGAGAACACAGAATGCTTAAATGACTCATTTATACCATCTAGAACAATGTAAAATAGAACGCGCCTCTTTAGGTAGCAGTTTGGATTCAAAAAACAAAATTGCAGCAGTTCGATGGAATAACCAATTGTATTGTTTCAGTAGCTTCCAGTTTCGAAGAAACAAAAAGTGTATCAACCGTAGAACGAAAAGTGGCAGAAAACTGGGAAAAATACCAATGTGCCTTGCATCCTACAATAAATATAAAAAAACGACTTGACCTATTTGATAATCATGCAGCAGCTAATGTTACTTCAATTCAAGTAAAGAAATGGTACTGGCTTTTATTTGTAATTGCGTTCGAAACAGCATTTGTTGCTTCATAGAAGCTCAATCAGTTATTTAGTGATGATAGTCTGAGCCTGCTTGATTTTCGAAGACACGTAACAGTTGTCTATTTGAGACTTTCTATTTCAAGAAAACCATCTTGCAAAAAACTGAGTGCTCAACAGGTTAATGAAGATTTTCTAAAGCTTCAAAATTAACATGTTATTGTGAAAAACGCATAAAATAGACAAAGAAGGTGCCAGCTGAAACTTGCACAGCAAAACCAACAACTACCTGTAAAAAATGTAATGTTGGACTGAGCTTAAGATGCTTTCTCCCATTCCACCTACGTAAGAATGATTAGTAGTGGATTATACCATTGTCCTATTTTTAGGACAGGCTATATTGATCAAACTAATAAACATTTGGTAAGCTTTTTGATTTTGTATGTATACATAGACTTAAAGGAACACATATTTAAGAATTTATCAAAAAAATCTTAATTTTTTTAAATGCTTGGTATGAAACTACTACGTTACCAAATAGTACTGTATGTTCACAGAAAAAGGAAAAGGCTAGGTGCCATATCTATTGAACTTTATTCATATACACAAGACTTATTCATTACATTAATTACAGCTGTAAGCTTATACCATATTTACTGACAAAAACATGTTCTAAAGTATACCACATTTTCGAGCGAAGGAAGTATTCTATTTTTTTAGCAATGGAGTATTCACGGTTAAAATTAAGTCATCAGTTTCGAAATGAAGCTTGCATTATGATATCAGATAGCATATTTAATTTAATAAAATTAAGTAGCCAATTAACTTACTTCATGGAATAAGATAATGGTGATTTACATTGCAAAAGTGTAAAATTAATTTGGAATTATGTAATTATTATTTTTTAAAATTTTCTGCCAGATTGTGCATGAAGCTCTGCATTTCATGCTCGGTTGCACAGCTCGCTCGGACAACGTAAAAGCTTTAGATACCTTGTGCCAATGCGATTAAAATCATGATTTAGACGTGATACGATTATCCGCTCTAGACACTGATTCCATATGGGAAGCATATTGCTTGATACGCTGACAGTATGACAAAGTCCCTTCCGCTCTCTTCCTCTGCTGCTGCTTACTTTTTTTCGGGAAGGGGAAGAGGATAGCAAAGTGATATAACTTCATCGAATGGATAAGAACAAAAGTTCGAAAAATGCATAGAGTGTATTATTTTGAGTGCAGGGTTTTTCAATTCATCTGGGTCCGGTGCTTTTTTTACAGACACTTTATGGTTCATGTTATCAATTTCAGATATGGAGACAGACGAATCAAAGCCTAGCTTATATTTCTAGTTGAAATATCTGAAAGCATTTCTTGCTTGCTTTTGCTAAGCGATGGGACTTCTGTATTACCTCTGAAGATAATATAAAAGGTCACAGAGACAATGTGGGCGCTGAATCGGACAGAAGTTGTTAAGGGGGTGACTCAGAACACCTAATTGCATCTTTCCATACCTATCAGAAGTACGGAAGCAGAACTAATGCTCGGAAAGCTAATTTATTAACTTTAATGTCATGTTTATACTTGACGCCGTTATACAGCCCTTCTTCTTAATGATAAAAGCAACTTACAATAAGCTTGAAGAAAATGTTAGTGAATAGTGCTGAACAGGATACAATATTAATAGTAATGATAAATGTTTAATCTTAGTTATGTTTCAGTAAATAACTGTAAGAATGGTAACATTCCACTTCTCTTCTATTAGTCACCATGATAGAATATAGCATTAACGCTTGTGATTAAATATTTAATTTCCTATATAAAGTGTAATCTTTAACCTATGTATGTTTTTTTTCACGTAGAAATTCGATACTTCCAATCCCATAATGCATGGGAAATTCTGTGGAAGATAAACAGACTTTTTTTTACTTCTTTAAAGTATTCCATATTTTGATCTAACTGAAATACTGATCCAGAATGGCCCCGCCTTAGTCAACAGGGACAGGACATCTTTAAACACTAGATATCTCTATAAGTACAAAATGCATACCCATAATATAATTCATTAATATCTTGTACAGACATTAGATTATTTTGAAGCAGGACACGTAAAAAATTAGAAATGCCCTTGCCGAGACTCGAACCTGGACCTCTCGAATACGCGCCGAGTGTTCTACCTTTACATCACGAAAGCATGCTGAAAGGAGGGAGAAAATACACCCTTTTTTAAAGAGCGACAGGGAATTAGAGGATCCAATTGTCAAATTCTGGTGGCAACAAATTATTGGTCACCGTCTTTCAGTTTGATTTGCACTGTAGAGTCATTAGGTTAGTTTGAAGCGGGGAACGTGAAAAATGAACAAAGGATTCGAACCTGGAACCTCTCGAATACGTGCCGAGTGTGCTGCCGTTACACCACAAAGTCATGCTGGAAGGAGGGAGAAAATAACTTTTAACTTAACACATAAATATGTACCAAACTACCGCTAAAACTTCTTTCTCTTGTAAGGCAGTGGAATTATTTTAGGATCTTGCACTAAGAATTTCATGATTCTAGATTCTCTAACACAGAAAGCGAACGGGCATTTGGGGAGTAAAAAAGAAGGCAGACACATTAAGAAATAATTTATATTTGATGCCTTATACTGTCATGAAACGATAAGCCGACAACAGCAGACAAATTTTGGTTTTAACTCCGGTCTTAGTTACCATTTGACCGTAGCTGTTATCGCTTAGCTGTACCACTGGCTGATAGATAATCTGAAATTACCAGAAACTGTTAATAAGATGTAAAGAATATAAACTTGATTAAATGTTTTTTTTTCAAATAATTTCACAGTAAATTTTACCAAAGACATCTTCCTGATCTAGCATCATTTTAAATTTAAAACAGAAAGCCTTTACGAATTTCCATGCAACATTGGAAACATTTTTTTTTCTTTATATAATTTTTAGAATATTTTAAATATGCTTAATTGATAAAGTGCTCATTTTATTTAATTATTTTTAATACTAATTTATATTTAAAACATCATTCCTGTTCAAAAAGCAAAATTTTTGAGATATCGTAATTTGTATTTATTATTTTTATTCGAATATGATTTCAGTTTTTCTAAAATATATAATATTATTTACTTAAAAGTAACATTTTCTAGATGAAAATTTAAAGTTTCATTAAAATTTGGAAAACATGATCCATTTGAAATTTAAGAATTGAGTACAAAGTGAAGTATCAATATTATTTTTAGCAAGCAATTTCCTAATTTGAACAAATAAAGTAAATAGTGCAATAAATAAAAAACCATCTAACAATAAACATCGATTAAAATTAGAAGATTTGCATCTGAATAAATTAAAATTTGAAATCCATATAAGAATTAAGTGTATTTCAGAATTAAACATGTGTCCACATATTTAATGTTTGAAGTAACAATTTGAATTTCTATATATTTAGCGAGAATTAAGTCAACAGGTTTTATATAAATAAATATAAAACACTGACATAGCAGCAGAAAAATACAGCAGTAGAAAAGTAAAAGCAAATGAAGAAAATTATTTATATTACTGAAAAAAGAATAAAATTAATGAAATTATATGGAATTAGACGTTTCATAATACTAAAAATGAAAGTCTGTACAAAAACAAGATAAAAATTTAGTGGTCTTTAATTATACTACCCGACACTGAAAATGCAACACCAAGAAGGATTAGTCAGAAAGTGATGAAACTCGACAAACAGAAAGAGACAGCCTGAAAACAGAAACAGACAATAAGTGATCTTTATTTCGAAATGGTATACATAATACATAGTGAGGACAGCGTTGGCTCAGTAGGTTGTAGGACCACTTTGGACAGCGATACACGAAGCAACATGTCTAGGTACACAGTAAATGACACTACAGATGGTGTCCTGAGAAATGGCTCTCCATTCCCTGTCAATTATTTGATACAGTTCTTCTTTAGAATGCGGCAATGGCAGGGTCTGCAAATGGCATCCAGTCATGTCCCAAATGTGTTCTATTGGTAAGAAATCAGGAGAGAACGGTGGCCAGGGAAGCATCTGTTAACTTTGCAGAGTACGTTGGCTGATGAGAGCAGTGTGTGGTCAGGCGTTATCTTGTCGATAAAGGGTCTTGGGCATTACCTGAAGGTAGGGGAATGTCACCGGCCGCAGCACATCATTCACCTAACCATTCAGCCACCATAGTGTTCTGAATAAGTCGTACATAATTAAGCCCAAAACCATGGTTCGGCGTTGTCGCGCTCTACAATTGCTGCCGGACTGGACCTGTCTCCACATCGACACCACACTCATACACGGTGACCGTCATTGGAGAAACAGAAGTATGATTCATCTGAGAACACAACCCTATGCTATTCCGTCGTCCACATCGCTCGAGCCCGGCACCATTGCAGACGTTGGCGTTTATGATCTGCAGTCAATGGCAGTCTTCAACGCCACTAGCCACCAATCCACAGCAAATGATTCTGATCGATATGGGAACATCCAGAGTGTCTTGAACATGGTGCGGAATAGAAGTAGAAGTGGCTTGCGGGTGCTCCACCGCTTGTCAGAGGGTGAGTTGATCCACGCGTGCTGACGTCACTCTGGCTGCACAGGACCCCTCGAACTTGCCATATTTCCTTGTTTCAAACATTGTCGTCACAGCCGGTGTACTGTGGATACGTCCAGGTGAGTGTTAGCTGAGGTTTGCCGTATGGACCAACTTGCCTTTCTCAGTCCAAAATTTGCATAATTTTGGGTCCAATCTTTCTTGGTGTTGCATTTTCAATGTCAGGTTAAACGGTATTTCCCCCGCCTTCTTGACGTGCCTTCGTGGTGAAGTGGTCAGCATGCTCGACGCGTATTCTAGAGGTCCGTGGTTCGAATCCCGGCGAGGGCACTGCCCAATTTGCATCTCTTCAGCTTCCAAATAAATTTTAATAACCCTCCAAGGTGTGTATAATAAAGTACATAAGACAGTTAATTTTGCATATTAGTTGTCGAACATTTCACCTCGCTTTGTTTGCATTTCACGCGCATTTCGTTGAACCATAAATGTGGACTTGGCGTCTAGGGGATTTTATAGGCTGACGATATAGCTTAGTTAAGACGGGAATCAAAATACCGTGCATGCGTTCAATCTGTCCATTTGCACGTGGAATGCCCGTAGTTATTGTGACATGTTCACTATTCTCGTCATGACAATAGGCTTGAAATTCAGTTGAATTAAAAGCTGCACCTCTATCTGAGATAATGCGTCGGGGATTAACAAAAGTTGTTTGCTGTAATTTCAGTTTGTCAACAGCGGCTTGAGTGGTTGTCGATTTAAACAGGATAAAGCCAAAGAAATTTTGAGAATGCATCAACAACTGTAAAAAGATATTTGTAATTCTTGTTTGTTGACGGCAATGGTCCAAGGAAGTCGATGTGATAAGTATCAAGTGGTGTATCGCCTTTTGGAATTGGGTGGAGAAACCCTTCTGCCTTATCAGACTTTTTGGAAGAAAGAATGCATGGTACGCAGTTCAAAATTATTTTTTGAACAACTGCAGATAAATTAAGGATGTAATATTCACGTTTAATAATTGATTCCGTTTTGCAAGCAGAAAAATGACCTTTAGAGTGAGCAGTTTGCACTATTTCGGTTTGCATGGCTTGAGGGACAACTAATAGTTCTTGGTCTTGAACGACTTTATACAGAACACCGTTCTTTAAGGAGTAGTCATTTAAATGGTTTTTTTCTAAAGAGTGCTTGATCCCAGTAATGAATTCGTCAGTTGATTGTGCGTCAATAATATTTTGAGTGACACTATCGACGGCAATTACCATGACAGGGAAATGGAAACGACTTAGAGCATCTACATGTTTCATAAAATGTCCAGAGCGGTGTTTTATCGTGTAATCAAAATCTTCAAGGTAAAGAGCCCATCGAGCAATTCTAGGTGTTATGTCCTTTTTAGACATGGTTTTTTCAAAAGCAGCGCAATCTGTAATAATATCAAATTTTGTTCCGGCTAAATAATGTCTAAATTTTTTAAGGGCTTCAGTGATGGCTAGGATTTCAAATTCATAACTTGAGTATTTCTCTTATTGGGGATTAGTTTTCTTGCTCATATAGTAAATTGGGTGGAAGAAACCATCAGTACATCGTTGCAAGAGAATAGCTCCGTAACCGTATTTACTTGCGTCACAATGAAGTTGAAGCGGTAAACCTTGTTGGTAAAGGTGCAGAACAAGACCACTGGAAAGTGCTTGTTTTAGATTTAAGAAAGCATGCTGTTGAGCAGGACCAAACTCAAAAGGAGTGGACTCACGTAGTAAGTCACTGAGAGGTTTTGAAATTGTAGCATAATGTTGAATGAATTTTCGAAAGTACCCAGTTAACCCAAGGAAACTTTGAACCTGTTTAGCTGTTTTGGGTTCAGGAAATGATCGTACAGCGTGTGTTTTTGATGGTGAAGGTCGAATGGTGCTATCTTGGATAACATAACCTAAAAATTCAATTTTCTTCTTTAGAAAGTTGCATTTCTGAAAGTTTATTTCTAGACCATAGTCTGAGGCAACTTGAAGGACTCGTCGTAATTTTTGAATTCCATCATCGTCCTTAGATGGAATGATTATATCATTCATATAAATTATAACAGTCTGATCACTAATGAGAGGCCTGAAAATAGTATTGATAAATCTTTGAAAAACGCTAGGAGAGTAACACAGTCCAAAAGGGACTTAGAGGGACAAAAGGGCTTGAGGAATTCATACTGGCCTTCGTGAGTAACAAATGCAGTGTATTTGGTGCTTTGGGGATTCATGGGAACATGAAAAAAGCCGTTTTTCAAGTCAAGAGATGTAAAAATCTTAGAATTCTGTAAATTATCAAGAATTTGCTCTATGAGGGGTAGAGGAAATTTGTCTTTCACTATTTTCATGTTAAGACGTCGGTAATATATAGTCGGTAAGATCCATTTCGCTTTTTGCAGAGGACAATAGGGGCGGCGAAATCAGAACAACTAGGTTTGATTATTCCTTCGTTCAGCTACTGCTGGATTTGAGCTTCTACAATACGTTGTTCGGCTATCGATAAGCGGCGAGGACTTTGACTGATAGGGATTTCATCCGTTAAAATCAAAGACATTTGCAAATCAGTTGTTTTGGTTTTATTTGGTTTGTAGGAAAAACTAAGTACTTGATTTGTGCGCGATGATCCGGAGTGGTAAGATGCGTTAAATCAGGAGAATCAGGTTCATCGAAAATATTTACAATATTAATCAGAAAATTGTGTTCAGGAGTTTCTGCTTCTATTAGTTTAATGCCATATTTTTCAATAGAAAATTCAGCTTGTTGGATACAATCACTTCCAATAATTGCGTCAACAGATAGTAAATTATTATCAATAACATGAATGTCAGTTTTAAAATTTGTATTTTGAATTTTGAAACAACCGGTGAAATATCCTTTTGGGTGTACAATACTATCACCAAGTCCTGATAATGTTATAGAAGATTTTTGAAGTGGTGGAGAACCAATTTTTTTATGTGTTGATGTGTTAATTATATTAGCTTGACTGCCAGTGTCAATCAATAAGGGAATAACAACCTCAGAAATATTGATGTGAATCATCATAGAATGTAGGGGATGTGACTGTACGACAACTTGATTGAGAACTGTCTCTGATTTTTGTGATGATGGAGGTCGTGCACGACTTGGTTTCTGAGTACAAGTAGTTGATTTATGCCCATATGAATTGCATGAAAAACATTTGGGTTGTTTATGAGAACAATTAGAACTTTTATGGCCTTTAGAACCACAATTGTAGCAAACTATAGGTTGGGTAGGCTTTTGAGAAATTTTGTTCTCTAAGTGATGAGAATTATTTTGTTTAAATTTCAAGTCACTAGAAAATTTAGTATGTTTGGAAGCAGGCACAAGTTTTTCATAAATTTTTAACTTATCTTTGAATTCACTTACAGTTTTGCAACCATATAATAAAATTTTATTAGGGTTTTCTGGAATACCATTAATCACATAATCAAAGATAGAAGGCATATCAATTTGACCTCTAGAACCAATTTCTCTCATAGCAATAAAATAATCGAATAAGGATTCGTTTGGCTTTAGACGTCTTTTAAACATTAGTTTATGCAAATCTGCACTGTTAAGCTTAGAGGAAAATTCTTCTAACAAATATTCTTTTAGCGCAGTAAAAGTTTTGACACCATGTAAACAATTTACAAAAGTTTTAACAGAGCCTGATAAACATTTTTTTTGTAAATATAATCTTGTGAACAACATCATTTGTAATTCTATTCAGTAGAAATAATTCTTCTAGATCATTTAAAAAAGATTTATCAGAAGAACCATCAAAAGGTTTAATACAGTCATATAAATCACGGAAAGTTAAGCTAAATTGCTGTTCATTTACCATTGATGACACACCCGGCGAATGATTTATTCCATGTTTATGTAAACAAACATCGGTGCTGGAAGTCTGCGCTTTTTGGCTAGTTGCCAAGTTCGAACACGAAATTTACTGCGTATTTGTATGAGACTCCATTTTATTTCCGGAAATAAATTTTTGTTGTGCGTTTTCTACTTCACTGTCGGAATCGGAAATAGTAGTTTCTAATAACAGATCGAAGTTTTAAAGCATTCACAATTATTGTATAACATTCATCAGCAGAAATTTCACATTCTAAATTCAGAACATTAAGAATCGAAATTAGATCTGCCAGAGTGAAAATATTTAATAAACGTTCCTTAACTTCGGCAATGTGAAAAGAGTTATCTAGGCCTGTGAATTCACGAAGTCGTTTGCGATTTGCGCGGTCACCTTCTTGATCAAACACAAATTTATGCAGTAACTTAACTGCTTTTGTAGAAGCTGATTTTAAAGATTTAGCTATATGTGGTATATCATTTAGAGCTGACATTGTCACAATTTAAATATTTCAAAGAACACAAGTGATGAACAAATTAATACAGTAAAATGAAAATTCATTTCGAATTCAAAACAAAAGTTCTGGTTTTAATACAAGTTCTGGCGGCAACAATATAGTTTTACTTCATCAAAATTTAATTCAAAAGATTCTTTACTATCACTTCATCTAAACTGAATTCAAAAGATTCTTCAATTGATTCTTAAAGAACAACTTACCTTCACTGAAGAACCGGTCGACTCGGCGTCGACCATGTAGCCTCGGCGTCTAGGGGATTTTATAGGCTGACGATACATATCTAGGTAACTAAAGTAGTTTATTTAACTATTGGTGAAGGTAAATTAGTGGCTATTTACATTGGTGACTATTTACAAATGAAGAAAAGAGTGATAATGAAGAAGATACATCTTTGTTGTCTAATCATTTCGTCTTAGTCGTAAGTCATCAGTTCGTCTCATTTTCCATCAGCAATCTCTCTCTCGATACCGTTAGTCGAGTTGAGTTGTAGCCGTCCTCCTATTCACATAAATACCATGCTTACTGAAAGCCTTACTAAAACGACTTTTGCCGTTGTCGTAAGCTAAAGATTTTCATTATTCTTCAGCTTTCAGAACTTTGACACTTTCTCATCTGTAGAGGCTAAATCTGTTTTTCTCAAACTTCTGAGCCCGTATATACGAATTCTTGTTAGATGGATTTCTCACGCCAACTAGAATGCTACAGCGTTGGCAGTAACCTACCTTAAGTGTAGCGATTCCTTCTTTCTTTTAGATCTTCGTAGAGTTTTACCTACTGTTGCAATTTCCCCTTGGGACAGGGTTTCAATTGCGATCATAAATAGCTCAGCGGTGACACTAAACAAAAGAGAGGGAAAGGGTATTCAAAAAACAGAGTTACTTTTAATCGCAGGCATTCAGGAAAGCAGCCGATGTGTGAATAGACAGGTGTTTCGGGAGATTTGGCTGTGAAAGAATTAAGGATTTTAAATATGTTTCCTAAGATTCAGTATTTGAAAATTTATCTTTTATTTGTGACTTTAAATATATATTTATATGCTTTTTGTATTTTGTGGCCAAAAAATTTAGTACAGAATAAGACGTTTCTCAATTTAAAGGTAGGTATTTACTGCTTAGAATAAGAGAGATATTTTTTTGATTTGATTATATTAGGCTAATTGCTTATAGGCTTTCTTGAAAAATGGTTTGAAGGATACTAGCTTAAGAACAATCTAGGCAGTTCAATGTATAGAACTGCGTTTATGAACAGCAATATTTAATTTGATCTGAACATCTATTATTTAATAAATACAGTAAAATAGTGGATTCTCATATTTGTAAACGATATAATAAGTGATCATGTTATTAGTAGCTCTCATTTCTGAAAGTGTTCCGAAACTCATTTCTTATTACATCAGATTTTTTAAACATTAGACTTTATTCAAATTTATTGAAATTTCGGAGAGCAAAAAAGAGTTTATTACATGTGCAAATATAGTCCATATCAAACTGAAATCAAAATGATTAAAAAACCAATTTAGAGAAGCATTCTGGAAATCACTCTTTAGTTCAAGTTTAGGAAAATAATTTGTAAGGTTTTTCTCCCTCCTTATCAAGTTCATGCGTGGTTTTAGTAGAAATCACGTCCGACTGGCATCGAAAGGTCCGGAGATCAGGTCTCTCCAAGGGACACATTTTTCATATTTCCTGCTTTGAAATACATTTGAGTTTATAAAATTCTTGCCCTACATTTTATGATGATTTTGTATGATGAAATTTAGTGCAGGACTGTCATAAGTACCAAACGTTTTGAGAAATAGCTTCGTAATTTTTTATGTCTTGCATGTTTAAAGTTTTCTCATTAATTTAAAATTCATGTATGCTATTTTTCCAAATCTGGGCTTAAATCTTCATTTGAATAAATTCCCTGCTTTGGAAATGGAGAACTCTCACATTTTTTAATAGTTTTGGGTCATTATGACACTCATTAGAACTTGTTGCGGCAAAGCCATCGAACTATTAAAAATAACATTACCCTTTTTGTGAATGGCATCACTTACGTCCTTGTATTCATAAATGTTCTTGCTTGTATCGTTTATTTATGTTAGGAAATAAATAGGCATAAAAATACTATCTCCTAATATTTGGTGTCGAAGTAACCATTTACGAAACAGGACCTTGAACTTCCTACTGTCGGATTATTTTTGCTGAATTATTTTACTCCCGACATTAAAGCGTAGTTTTGTTTTGTGTTCTCTACTACTCGAGCAATGGCGCCGACCGCTGAAGCTGTAGACAAAATGACGCAACTGAAACGAAAGCGGAAAGCCGTGCGAAGTAATGTTTCTCGCTTTTCTACTGAAATTGATACTTTGAACGATGATTTCTCAATTGAAAAGATTGAATATATTTCTAATCGCTTAACAGCTGCCTTAAATGATATGAAACTAATAGATAACGAAATTCACAATTTTCTTTCTGACGATGAATACGAAAATGATAATTTGCAGTGTGAAAACTACATAGATACTGGTGAATCCGCAGTTTTCAAAGCACAAAAAATTATTCAGAACAAATTATCGCTAACTGCAAATAATGTTACTGCTTCCAATATGGATACCAATGATTTGGCGATGAAATTTGGCGACCTTTCTACTACAGCGCCTGTGGCTCAATCATATACAGTTAAATTGCCAACAATTAAACTACAATCATTTACAGGAGAAATTGAACAGTGGCAATGTTTTTGGGAACAGTTTAAATCTTCTATAGATGCCAATCCACATCTTTCTGTTATTGATAAACATGTTTTCCTCAGAGGTTATTTAGATGGTGAAGCTAAACGCCTTGTTGATGGAATTAGTGTAATAGGAGACACCTATGAAACAACAAAAAAATTGTTAAAGGAAAGATACGGAAATAAAGATCGAATTATCCAGTCACACTTAGATTACTTAGAACATTTAACTGTTATTCAAGACCCATCTCCTACGCATCTAAATGATCTTTACATAGAATGTAACAGGAGAATTCAAGCTTTAACTGCTCTGGGTGAGAATATTGAAGCATACGGTAGAATCCTAGTGCCAAAAATTATTCGTGCGTTTCCCAATGATATTTGTTGCCGCTGGATTATCTATGCCAAGCGTGAAAAGCTAAATGAAGGTAATATTACTAGACTGATGCAGTTCCTGGCAGAAGAAGTGGAAGGTGTAATTGCAACACAAAGAGTTAAAGGTACGTCTTTTTCTGATCACACCGTAAAGTTCACGGTAGAAAATTTTAGTATCAATTCCAAAACAGTAAATAAACGTAAGAAAATTTCGCCATTTTGTTCATTTTGTGATACTACAGGACATTGGCCTCAATATTGTGAAACTGTTACAGACTATGATACTCGTGTTCAGAAACTTAAAACTTCAAATCGCTGCTTTCTGTGTACTAACCGTGGTCATAGAGTTTCAAACTGCCCAAGAAAAAATACTGCACGATGCACTAAATGCAAGAAAAGGCATCATGTTTCTATTTGTCCTCCTGTTGAAAACAATCAACTGCGGGTAACTAGCAGTGCTGTAAATCACATAACCTTTCCTAAAACTATTTTCACACATTTGCAAACTGCTCGTGTGTATGTTACTGGCCCCACAGGCATTACTAAATTAACACGCTGCATTTTAGATGGTGGTAGCCAAGCAAGTTTTGTTCACACAAACCTCATTGAAAAACTTAAGCTTAAAGTTGTCAGTTCCGCCTCACTTTTAGTTCAAGCATTTGAATCTTTTACTTCACAAGAACAACGTAGATGTGTTCAACTGTCACTTTCAAGTTTGTGGAGCAACCAAACATTTTCGATCTCCGCATTTGAAAGCTCCAATTCCTATACTACACATCCTACTGCTCCACCAGAAATAGTTCACTTTGCTCAGAAGAAAAGATTGAGAATTGCTGATCCACCGGATGACTCTTCACTGCCCATAGAAATACTTATTGGTGGTGATCATTATTGGCAAATTGTTTCCGCAGAAGCTCCAATCAAGCTTTCAGAATCTTTTGTTCTGATACCGTCAGTGTTTGGATGGGTTCTTAGTGGAACAAGAACGCATACTACAATCGCAGACAAGACTTCTGTCCATCAAGTTTGTGTGCAAGTTGAAACTGATTGTTTAAATGATCAGGTACGTCGTTTCTGGGAATTAGACACCATTGCGATACAAGATGCGCAGAAACGAAAAATGACTACTCGCGATGAAGAAATTTTATCAGAATTTCACAAAACTTACAACACTGAGGACAATCGAAGAATTGTGTCTCTACCTAAAAAGCCATTGCTCACACCTTTGCCTACAAACAAAATTATAGCGGAAAACAGATTTCATTCTCTTCAAAAAAGACTTGCATCTAGTGATGTGTTCAAGACACAATATGACAAATGCATGCTGAATTACATTGAACAAAAACATGTTGAAGTATGTTCCATAGATGAATCCAATGAGAAGTCAGTATATTACCTTCCTCATCATGCTGTAAGAAAGAAAACGCAATCTGAAACCAAGTGGAGGATTGTGTTCGACGCTTCCTCGCATGCTCCAGGAATGCCTTCACTGAACGATATCTTGGAAGCTGGCCCGAATCTTCTTCCTGAAACTATTGGTTGTCTACTAAGGTTTCGATTGCATGAATTCGCTGTTACATGTGATGGTAAGCAAGCTTTCTTACAGTTGTCACTACATAAAGACGATAGGAACATCACAAAATTTTTTTGGTACAAATTACAATCTGATTCATCTCAACCTACTACCTTTACAGATGAAATAACTGTTTATAGATTTACTCGTTTACCATTTGGTCTTACTTGCAGTCCGTTTTTACTCTGTGCTGCCACACGAGAATTGGCTGCAAGACATATCACAGAATTTCCAATTGCTGCATCAATGATAGATAAACATCTCTATATGGATGACTTTCTTGCTAGTATGGAAACTGAATCACGCATTATAATGCTATATCACGAGATCAAGAATTTAATGGCTCCAATGAAACTGCGTATGGAAAAATGGGCTACAAAATCATTGAATCTCTTTGAAAAATGTACTTCAAAAACAAGAAGAATCTCACAAAATGGAAACAACTGAAAGATGTACTACAAACACATGAAGAATCTCACAAAACGGAAACAACCGTCATAGGTATTGGCTGGAATACAAATTCTGATACTTTGAAGAATGCATTTAAGACTTTCCTCTGTGTTTCTACCCCAGACAAACCACTTACAAAGAGATGGTTACTCCGCTGCATTGCTAGTTTTTATGATCCCTTAGGACTTTTTTCACCATTTACTATCCTTGGGAAAATCTTATTCCAAGATACATGGATTCTTGGAATCAAGTGGGATGAATTACTACCTGCTAATTTATCAACTTTATGGTATGCAGCTGTAAAAGAACTTGATGACATTTACTCCCTTCAAATTCCTCGATGCATAGGCATTTCATCACATGTTCCCTTTGCTATTCATGTGTGTTGTGACGCATCTGAACGTGCCTATGGTTCAGTTCTCTACATTGTTACTTTTAAAGGTGACCAAACGAATGTGCATTTAGTGTGTAGTCGCAACAAACTAGCTCCTATAAAGAAAGTTACCTTACCTCGTTTGGAGCTCTTAGCGGCCCTAATGGGAGCACGTTTGTTACAATATTTCTGTGCTGAAACAAATATATGTTCGTCGAATGCAACATTATGGAGTGATTCTCAAGTTGTCTTAGGGTGGATACGCAGTGACCCCAACAAGTGGAAAACTTTTGTTAGCAACAGAGTAACAGAAATTATTTCCTATACTAATCCTTCACAGTGGAGACATTGCCCTGGCAGAGACAATCCAGCTGACAAACTTTCTCGAGGTGTTTCACCATCAACACTAAAAAACCTAAAAATTTGGTGGAACGGCCCTCCATGGTTAGTCAAATCTCCAGAATATTGGCCTCATTCTGATACTATCTCTACAGATTACAGTCATAACTTAGAAAGAAAGAAAGAAAAAGTTCAGACCCTTCACATCGTATCTACTCAACCAATCATAAATGCTACAAACTACAGTTCTTACTTTAAATTGCTACGTGTAACATCCTGGATTTTTCGCTTTATTCACAACTGTAGGAAACAAGAAAAGTTAGTGGGTGAGTTACTTGCCACAGAATTAAATCAAGCTCGTATTTATTGGATACAGACCGTTCAAAAAGAATCCTTTCCTTCAGAATATGAAGCTCTGTTGACAGGAAAATCACTCCCTAAGAAATCAAGGATAAAAAAATTTAACCCCTTTTTCAAGAAAAATGTTATACTTCTTGGTGGTCGACTACAATTTTCTGATTTATCTCATGCTGAAAAACATCCCATATTATTGGAAGGTTCTCATCATTTTACAACCTTACTGATACGCCAAACACATTTACGAATGCATCATCTCGGTGTTCGGATTGTACTTTCTCAGCTTCGTTCAGAATATTGGATATTAAGAGCAAGGCACGCCATTAAAAAGGTGTTAAAGACTTGCCTTCCATGTAAAGTACTGAAACAAAAGAGAAGTGAACAGATAGAAGCTCCATTACCAGCTGAGCGAATTCAAAAGTCATCTCCTTTCGAAACTACCGGAATGGATTTTACTGGACCACTCTACGTAAAAAATAACAACTTCGTTACAAAAGCTTACATTGTCATCTTTACATGTGCTACAACCCGAGCTATCCACTTAGAATTAGTTTCCGATCTGCGTACTGACGTCTTCCTACTTGCATTACAACGTTTTGTCTCTAGACGTTCACTTCCTCATACGGTGTATACTGATAATGCCACAACTTTCTGTGCTGCGGACAAAGAGCTGAAATTATTCTGGGATACTATATCTTCTGCCAAGGTACAACAATTCTATGCCTACCACAACATCAAATGAAAATTCATAGCCCCACGAGCGGCTTGGTGGGGAGGATGGTGGGAAAGAATGATAGGCTCAATTAAGCAATGCCTTCGGAAAACATAGGGTAAGGCTCTTTTGGATGACGCTGGTTTGATCACTGTATTATGTGATATTGAAGCCGCTCTTAACAGTAGACCGATTGTTCATGAATATGGAATAAAAGATGACTCTGAGGAAGCTTTAACACCCTCGTACTTCCTCATAGAAAAGAAATTAACTACTATTTCTTCCAGCCCCACAAATCCTGAAACAAATTTAAATCGTATGTGGAAGAATCGTCAACATTTGATGGACTCCTTTTGCAAAAGATGGCAAAAGGAATATCTGATGGACTTGCGTACATTTCATCAAGTGCGGAATCCATCTGAAACAAATAAAATCCGTAAAGGGGACATTGTCCTACTACACGAAGATGTTAGACCTCGCCACACTTGGAAAAGGGCACGTGTCGAGGAGCTAATCCTTGGCCGCGACAAGAAAGTCCGTACTTGTGTTCTACGCATCAATGGACATACCATACTACCCGACCGGTGCAGCTGGTCATCCCCCTGGATGTTGACCAGGGTGGGGAGGATGTTGCGGCAAAGCCATCGAACTATTAAAAATAACATTACCCTTTTTGTGAATGGCATCACTTACGTCTTTGTATTCATAAATGTTCTTGCTTGTACTGTACGTTTATTTATGTTAGGAAATAAATAGGCATAAAAATACTATCTCCTAATAGAACTTGAGTAATGAAAAATAAATATAACATTAATTCCCTCCCCCCGTCAATATAAATTATACAAATAACTTGATCTGTTCTACAGTTTTACGGTTTAAATTTTATTTTCAATAGTTTCTGCCCTTTTAAATGCTTCAAATCCCAAACGCATTTGGGAAAATATAGCTTTTGCGATCATATAATTCAAAATTTTTAGATGTGAGAAGGAACGGAAACAGCATCAGACAATAAAAAATACTTATTTACAAACAAATATAACACAAAATATCTCGGGGAGCAGTCGAGAGTGAAAATATCGATCACTGCATTAAGAACGTGTGCTTACCCTCAGACAGACTTGATGATGATGATAGTAATAACTCAGAAAAATATAATAAACACAATATCACCATCTAGCAGATACGTGCATAGAAGAAAGCTTATCTTTAAAGAAAAGATACGTATAACCTAGTGAAGGTGCAGTGTAATAATATGTTTTGTTTGTGTTTATTTTGCTTTGCTTTGGACAATGGCAGACCTTCGAAATATACAGTTTTTTTTGTCTTGTTATTATTGAAAAGTAAGTTTGTATTTTAAGTACGTAATCTAGTTCAGCAGAGAAAACTGTTTCCAATGTAACAAAAATATATCACTTTTGCACCTTCGGTAGAAGTACTTCGAAACTTGAAGTTTTCAAGTGGTTCAAGATTTTATAGATTGCTTTTAGAAAAGGTCAAGATGCATTATTATATCATGATTCGTTGTAAGAATTATACCTAGAAGTTTTGAAGTCGCAAAGCCTTTATATGTATTTTCTGGACAGAATGTTTTAGGATACACAATTACTTAAGGTAGAACCTTTAGCATATCAACCAAATGGATTAGACTTTTAGACTAACACATAGATTAAAACATTAAACATGAAATAAATTACAATTAAAAGTTAGGTTTGTGTTACTCGAATATAGCGAAGCTCACGAAGGCTGTCTGCCTAAGAAGATATCGCCATGTCTTCGTGGAGAACTTTTTTAAACAAACTGGCTCGTATTCACGTTACAGTTAAGGAAAACCACGAAACCCAATTACGCAGCAAACCCGTTCGCATAAGCTCGGGCTCAGTTCGAAGTGTTGCGTTCAGCTGTCTTAACCGCTAGGGTAATACTGGGGTGAATTTGTCAGAAAATATGGTTACTCGGCTATAAATTTCGTATAGGAAATAATGACCTAAAGGCTAAAACTTTAGTGAAAGGTTAAATGGTAAGATCTAGTATATTTTGTCACTTTAATAAAAAAATACTATGACGTAATACCTAGCGCATGAAAAGAACACATAAACAAACACATTTTAGATAAGTATACAACAGCAACGAAACTAACATATAGGCATGTGAAAAACAGAGTCCCAAATCTTTCTATCCAGAAAAGAGTAAGAATACTCTATATTGCTAAAATTAAAGTTATAAATAATATGCAAAAGAATATAATCTTTCATACATAATTACAGATTTTAATACTTTTAAAAAAATACATCCATTTTGCAAAATTAACGTTTATCTATTGCTATTTTATATTCATTTTTAATTTCGTCAGTCTAGTTATGGACTATCATGTTAGGGAAAATAAGACACCTACTATAAAAGCAGAGATTCGTAAAAGAATAAGAAGCATAATGCCTAAATAAAATATGATGGATGCGTAAGGAATTATCGCAATCCGCCATGTTTGATCTCGTAGTATAAACGGTTAGAACGGGTTGTCGGCTATTGGAAATCCGTAATTCGAACTCTTGCAAAAACATACCTGATTTTTTGCGATTCCGGTTTATTTAACAAACCTAAAATTATGAGTTTCTGCAGATGGTAATACCTTTAAAAAAATTCAGTGATTCTTTATGCACAGGATAAAGCAATATTACCCATATTAACAGTATAGAAAAAGAAGATAGGTATTCGGAGAGTAGGAAGCTATAAAGAAGTAAGAAATCATAAATAATTTAAAATTATAAACATCCAAAGGTATACATACATACATACATACATACATATATATATATATATATATATACACTTTAAATAAGTATATGTTCTTAATTAATAAATAAGTATATATATATATATATATGTGTGTGTGTGTGTGTGTGTAATCTCACATATTACTAAATCATACTTATTTTTGCATTAATATTTAAATTTTTGTTTAAAAATTTGTATTAGTTCACTTTTTAGCCCAAAGGGCATTAGCCCAGAAGGCATATTAATTTCGTTTTGGCGTTTTGCGTTGATTCACTTTCCAATCCAATGCCACCAAATATTGCAGCCCTGTATTATATTTAAAGAAATTAAATAATGAAGAATCTGCATAAATGTATGTTTCTCGCATTGTGATGAAACAAGGGTACCTAAAGCCATCAAATTTTGAATAACGTAATCCTCCACCGAAAATGGACATCTGGAAGTAATCTTCCTTTTTACTTCGTACAAGGAAGTAAAATCTTTTAAGTGTTTCAGTTCTAGGGTTTTGAAAGTTTCATTTTGTTACCGTTAAATAGAAGCCGCTAGTAAAACAAAGAAAGCTTTTGTTAGAGTTCTATTGAAAGTGGTTGAGTGACATCACTTCTTGATGGTCATGAGGAATACACTATTGATGCTCTGGAAAGAATTTAGCGTTCTATATAAATGAAGGTTCACCTGTGCTACATCTTGAAATAATCCGGATTTTCTATACTCGGTTTAATTTAGAAAGTCTAAATGATAATGTTTTAAAATTCCAACTGAAAATTAAAAAAAAATTAATTGTTATTCGAAGATTTTTTGTGACATTATTTTTAGTAAATGAAGTCAAGATTAAAGGTCTTTAATTTTGTATTTCATCCATTTTCCCCCTTATCCTTTTATTAAATATGGCTGTAATTCAAAAATTGTATTCTTTTTCACTTACTTGATGCACTTAAGTAAATTTCATTTCTCAATTAATTTTTGTTTTCTTTTTTAATTAATTCCTGGGTGCATTATATGAATGAAACTGTTTAAATATGTTCAATGCAAATTTTAAATTTTTCATTAATTAAAAAATTATATTACTCTTAACAAAAATAATAATTGTGTGTATTTTAAAATTTTACTCTTGTACTTATATGAAAGATTCGATTTTCGAAAAATTTAAAATATTCGAAAATCTTTCCGTATTAGGTTTCGAGAAGATTTAGGTCTTGATTCATCTCTTAATTATGAAATAATACATTTTTTCTTACACCTAATGTATTCATGCTTTTTTAAAATAATCTTTATTTTTATATAAATCTTTATATTTTATTCAAAAATAGATCAACAGAAATATACGTAAAGTATTTAACTGAAGGGTTTTCATTCCCAAACAACAAAAAATGCTTTATCGAAATGGTAGAGAAAGTTAATAGTGACTGAAATAGAGAAATGACTAGAATAGTAGAGAAAGTTAATAGTGACTAAAATCGAAATTTTTTCGTTTATCCTTTAAAATCTAATATCTCTAACAGGTAGTCCAAAACAGTTGTAGTTGAATATCATTCATCAACACCTGGATTTGTTATACCGGTCTTTAGCCAAGTCATTCTTTAAGTAGAATGAAAGTAAGGAATTATGCCCCATTCGTGCTTTTGTGGTGTAACCGCCAGCTCGCTTGGCTGGCAGTCTGTAGATCCATGTTTCGAATGCTGGAAAGCATAGTATATTTTCACGTTTTATAGCTTTAAAGTGCTTAATAGCGTCTGCAATGTCTCAAATGTATTTTAAAAAACCTTCCAAAAAATGAAACGTATTAAAATTGAAGATTAAAACATATATTGTACAATATTTTGATTTATTTCAAAATAGGGTCACACTATGCCTTACTAAGATAAGATTCTAAGACTATATTCAGTTGGCTATTATTAATCCATCATAAAGTTCATGGCATTTGACATTTCAAATAATTCATTTCATTGTGAATACTCATAACAGTAGGAATGTAATCCATTTTTTTCAAATTTCATACATAATTAAAAAACTGCTCTTTCGAAATTTAAAGCTATTTATGATTTTGGTTTTCATTTTCTTTCATGCGTCAGTAAATTTATAAACAATCGTTTTGTAATAAAAAATGAAAATAATTTCAGGCTACAAACTTTTCCCCGAGAACAAGAAGAATATACTATATTTTATTCTCATATGCATGCATACACGTGCTTTAGCAATCGGCGAAAGCAATCACATTATTTTTTTATTAGTTTCTTCAAAGCACTTTTCAATAAAAGTCTTAATTTAAATTTAAACCAAACGTAGGAATTATTGCTTTTGTATATCAAAACCACGAAATTCGATTCTTGGAAAAAAAATCATTAAATCAGAAAAACAATTTCTACATTTTCCTCTCTTTTTTCACTTAGCTCCAAGGTGTATACTACCAAGATATAAACCAAGCTAACTGCAATTTTCTAAATGAAACTGAGGAAAGGAAACCGTTCACAAGTCTAGAGTTGCTAAAATCAATAGTTTTTCAGTTATCATGGAAATGCAATTTGGACCTCGGATCATTTATGAGTTTGGAAATAGTTTCTAATCAAATCCATGAGCAAATGTTTCAGTAATAACTTATGATGAAATTCTCTTTCTTTATTTAATTTAAATCAGATCATGTTCTTCAATTACAGTAAATCAATGTTTTTAAAATTTACAGCTATATCCCTTAGCGGTTACCAACGAAAACATTACATATAATTTTTATATCCAATGTTTTCATTATTACTATGATATTTTTCAAGTAACTCATTTTTCGTATTAACAAAGGATACGCCTTATAGTAACAGACGTATTGTTTTGCTGTGTGACTGAAAAGTAGTAGACATTGTTACAAAGTTAATAGATACATTTTGAAAGGAACGAAAGAGACACTGAATATAATTTCACATGTTGGAGAAATATTAGGCAATTAATAATAATTGTGTTCCATATGCACTTGCTATCCTATGATAATAAGAATGAGATTTGATATTTTCAAACAGCTAATTTACCTGCTATCTGTTATTAATTTTAATAAATAATTTTCTTTACCACAAGTTACACTCTATAACAAAAAAATCGAAGCACTAAGAAGGAATTGTCCGATGGAGACAAAAATTAGTGTGTTGGAATATTATATACAAAATAGAAAATGATTAAAATTTCAGGACAATTGAATGATTTATTTCAGAGTTACAAAGTAACGAGCTCGGTAAGGTGTTGGACCCACCTCTAGCCTGGATGCAAGCTGCCACGCGGCGTGGCATAGATTGGTATAGCTCCCAGGATGAAATACCAGCATTCAGAAGGCTTAATCAATCAGCCACTGATGGCCTCTATAAGATCTTCCGTTTGTCTGTCTAAATACGTAGTGGTGGTTTCATATGAGATGAACTCTGAACTTTTGTTGACTGAAACGTCTAAGACATCTTATGTTTTTCAAATGTCATATCGGTAGTCATGTCCAATAACATATATTATAGTGCAAATTACATTCCTTTCGGTGGCTTCGAAAATCACCTCCTAGTTGCTGAATATTTGAATACAGAGTATCATTATATGGAATATAGTATGATTAAATGGATTTCAAAAAAATGTTTTCTAAAATCTATTTCCCTATTAAAAGCTGTTTCACTAGAATCAGAGAATATCCCGATCATTTTGTTATTTTTTTCTGTTGTTTTATTCTCGTCTGCACGGAAATGGTACTTGCATAACTGTATCTTCGTGCGAATAATGTTAACTGAAATCAAGACGAAGTACACAGTATTTAATTTAAAGGTAAACTTGTTTATAAAAATAAAATATGTATCACCGTTCAACATACCGAATGTAAATAACAACGTATTTCCTATTGTCGTTGCCAATACGAAACGAATAAGATCTCTAACCATTTTGTATTGATAGCAATAATAATATATACCTCCAGTAAAAATAATTACTTTTCTCACTAAATGATTACAAACAATCATTTTATTTTGTGAGTGTTTTATTGCTAAATGTGGCGTAGGCTATATACCGTATGTTCCGGCGTATAACGCTCACCGATTTATACTACATATTTTAATTTTTAGGTATATTCGCCGTACAACGTGCACCCCTTTCTTTAAGAAGAAATCTGGAAGATACATGTGCGATGCTGATATGTTTTGAAATCATTCATTCGAAAATTTTCCTGGACTTTCGAACAATAGTCTACTGAATAACAAGCGATAGGGAAAAAATATGCGTGCGGGAAACATGCTTAAGGAAGTAAATAACTTTGAAACGAGGGTGGGCTGTATTCATTGCAGGTGTGCACAAGAATATTATTCTAAGGTTTCGAGAAAAGAGAGACATGACTGGGTGTTGGAATGCACTTCCGATTCGAACGAATTCGTACAATTAGGAGTCAGATATTTTCTTTGAATGAATGAAAGCACACCAATTAATGCGCTTTTAAGAAATTATAATGAAAATGTTAAGCTCATAATGTGCGGCATTTTGTTTAAAGAAACAGCATTTAGGTATATATAGAAATCAAATTTCTGTATGCTTCTCTGTTCCTAACTTTAAATGCATCATTTTTATATTCGGTGTATAACGTGGACCCGTAAATTGCAATCTTATTTTTTTGTATTAAGATTGAGCGTTACATGCCGGAATATACGGTATGTATGTACGAATGCCACCCCATTAAAAATAGGCATAGTTTATGTCTTTAAGTATGACTGTATATTATTTCTATCCTCATATGCCTTACATTTAATACTTCACATCAATAGAGAAAGTCAGTTTCAGGATACAGTTTATGATATTTCATTCTAAGCTTTTGACTTATTACTGTCATAACTAGCTTTAAGTCATTCATAACAATACACGTAACATTTGTAAACATACATTTAGGAATGCCTCATTAATAACTACACTTTGGAGTATATAAGTCTGTTTAAGTGATGTATAAGATACAAATATTAGAAGTGAAAAAGCTACGAGTAGAAAATTTTATGCCATTATCTGCGACATTATTAACAAAGATGCAGATGTACGTTTCGTGATTCAATTAAAAATTAAATGCTGTGCTGTGATTTTTAAAAGAGAAATCTTTCTAGAAAAGATATCATTTTTCTTTTAATGTCACTCTTTTTGGATCATGCGAATATACTGCCAAGAGTACCTTCGTTATTCGACAATCAAATCAGAAAAATGGAGAAATTTAAAGAATAAACATAAAACTAAACGACCTCAGTCTTAATCGCCCATTATCCGTCCCAAAGCACACAAAAGCGACGCATTCTAATCCTGGGGTATCATTTGGAAACGCAAATTATCTAAACAAGCGGAATTCGAAGATGAACTCATACGCAAAAAGAAAAGAAGCTTAGCACCTTCATCGTATCATCAAATAGAAACGTTCCATTTTCTGAATAGTGCCAAAAACTTCCTGGAATCGTCTTTGTGTTGACATCATTATATGACTTAATGATGTCATTAAAATCAGATGATAAGCATTATGAAAAGAAAGCGATGCCTTGATGGTTCCGGAGCAAAGGAGAAGGCTCTTTGGATTTTTATGTTTTTTTAGACAATTGGAGTGCAATTGATTTTTTACACGCAATTCGCTAGATATTAAAAGCTGAAAGCTGAAAGGAAGGAAAAGGAATTCGAGTGAATCGACTAATGTACGGCGTTCATGATACACACGCTGAGGGTTTAGAAAATTCTGTAATTGCAGAAAAATGACTGTAAATATAAATTAGCCATGTGTAATATGAATCCGTGCATGCGATTATGTATTACATGTATTCAGGATATTGTGTTGTTAATATGTGAGTGTATAGCGGTAAATGAAAATTATATAGATAACTCAAAGCTCACGACGCCTAAAAGCTTTTCGTAATACTGAAGTATTAGTCCTCTTTATTTTAATTTAATCTTATTACTCGGCCGGCCTTTTTAACACAGACTTTGCGAACATATTTCAATGTTACAATACGCTACAAAGTACTCATCATCCTCTTCTTTCGTAATTTTTGACACTGTAACAACATTTCATTCTTTGTCCTACCCTTGTCACAAAGAAGTCCATAAGTCACGACCATGCGTTCGAAGGTTACCGCTGTCCTTCGGGTTATGGTCAACAGAAATTTTAGACTTCATTTAATTTTAAAAGTTCCACGAGTTGTCTGCGCTGCCTCACATCATTTACCTTTTATATTGATAGCCATTAAGCATCGCGTTAAGTCACTAGTGACACCAGTTTTAATGTTTTATTTAATCTTAATTTAAACTCTCATTAAAGTTTACTCTATGTCACTAAACTGGTAACTTACGGACTGATTTCCATTGATCATCAAAGATGCAGGCAACATATGTGATACATTACAGTTGATATTTCTTTAGTACATAATGAACGGTTTCTTCTTACAAAAGTTAAACGTGTTTTATAGCTAAGCAGATACGTTTAGAGCATAATATGGAACATAGTACCAATTAAACTAAAATGAATATTAAAATTAAAATTAACTAAAACAACAAAAAAAACTAAAATTTAAAAAAAATAAAATTAGATTGAAAGTTCTTCGTTACATTATTTCAAAAATCTAATGCTTGTTATCATTACACATAACTTTTGGTACTTTAACTGTTCACTTGCTGTAAGGAAGTGTATCTCAGTGAGTATTCATGATTGGCCTACTGCTGTTAGCAGATATCTTGTCCCATTGCCTCTATGAATGTATCGTTCTGCAGATTTTGTTAATTGCCGTTCGGTTGATGCCTATAAACCTCTAATATGCCTCAATTTTTTAATAGGAAGATGGCAACGATTTGATGTCATTAGCAGTTAGTGGAAAGCAAAGTATTCAGGACAGCCTTCGTTTCCGCAGACGCAGACATCTGTGTCCGAGATATTAAAGTGACAGAAGTACGTTGGAACAGATCGTGGCCAATAATATATCAGAGACACAGGTGACTGGTAATCGATAGTCGTGAAGAACCCTTGGGCTGCTTCATTTTCGTTTAAAAATCTGTTTATATATTACTGGATCTCCCCACAATAGTAATCCATTGTTTACAAGTAGCATGACAGTGGCTACCACCATCTATGTCACTGAACAGTGACTGTCAATATATGAGTTACAAGTGACCAGCATTTTTTGCGACTGTTATTTTACTTTCATATGAATTTAATTTTCAATATTATCTAAATTTGTCATATAGCCTTGTAATTTCGACCCATGTTCTGTTTCCATGTGAATCTCAGCTTGTAGGTGACCACTGATTTTAACTGTTAATGGCGCACTTCGATTCTTTTAATTTAAATATCAATTTAAATTTACTTCACTGTTTTACAGCGGAAACCATCTGTTAACCTAAAATATCTCTCAACCTGTGATTCACGCGTGACCAACAGAAGACCTCTGTGTGTTCCTAGAAACATTGATTGAAACCTACGCTTAAGCTCTTTGTAGCATCACAAATCGGTGACTTATAGGTTCACCCCAAGTATTCCTTAACCTCTAAGTCACTAGTGACACCAAATGGTCATTCACGAGTACTAGCGTCAATGGCGTATCCAAACATTGATCTGTTTCCAACTAATTTTAAATTAAATATTATCTAAATTTATGGCATTTTCCGACAGGACAATGTACTGTTTGCTCCAAGTGATCCTGAATCCGTGGCTTACAATTGGTCAACAGCCTTGAAAGTTACCAGTGACTGATTTCAAGTGTACCACAAGTTTAATTCACCAGTGATCAATAGCATGCGAGTACGGTGACTAGTAGATTTTTAAGGACATTGGTATCCTTCGATTAATTTTTAATTTTGAAATCTATTGAAATTTTCTTGGTTGCCTCACATCGTGACCTATAGTTTCATCTTCAGTGACCTTTAATCTGTAGCAACAACCTTAATGGGAACAGATGTTCTTCAGTTTAATTTTAATTTATGTATATCTATTTAAAATTTGTATCCTCGACCCATATTGGCGATCTATATGTTGACTTTGGAATGCTTCCGAACTCGTAGGTTATCATAGACATACAGATTTGACGGGGACCATTGGGCTTTGATTTACACTGCACTGCTGATTATTAAATTTAACATACCCTTTGAAAGAAATATATAACAGACCTGAAATCTTCATGAATGGTAAAACATGCTGCATTTAAACTATAAATAACAAGATATAATTCCGCCAAATTTATCCAGTACTCAAAGAAGGAATTACCGAAAACGGGTGGCATGTGGAAGAACCGAAGTGTTGCAACATGACAAGAGTTGCTAGATTACTTTGTGATTTACTTATCACTATTAACAGAATCGTCCCCGAAACAGATCTGTAAGGTATTTCTTGCGTTTACTGAAATGCATTTATTTGAATGTACAGCCAACTCGTAGAATAATTTGAGACATTTGGGAACAAGTATTTCTATAACATTTGAATTGCTGAAACAATCAAATTTTTGGTAGCAGTTTTGTAAAAATAGTGAGGGTTTAATTTCACGATATTTGAGCAATTTGTAAATTTCAAGCTATTTGTGATATTGCTCCCAGCTATCGAATCTTTCTATTGTATGTATCACTATGCTCATAGATTAAATGTGGTTCCATTTATTAAACTACATTAATTCACATATGAAAATAAGGTTAAGCTTGACTCTGCTCAGACATATAAGAGTGACATTCATAAATCATCGTGATCGTAAGCAGGAAATATCCAGGTATCCTTTTCGCAATTTGAATTCTTTTTTACACAGTTGATTACTTGTACAACTATGGTTTCTTTAAATGCTGTTTACATAGTTGATTTATAAGGTATTTTCTCACTCTTTACCGTTTGCCTTCGTGTTTTAATAGGATAGTACGTCTGGCTAGCATCGGGACGTCCGGTGTTCGAATCCTGGGGAGACCATTATACATTTTTCCTATTCCTGCTTTAAAAAAGGCCTAATGACTTTATAGATTATTTGCACTGCTGTGATATGTTTACATGATTCGAGCAACCATTTGTTAACACAAGCTTTCAAAATATGTCTTTCATGATTAAGGAAAATGTCCCAATGAGATTCCTATAACTGTCATGATGCAATTCTTGTTTCCTCTCATTTATTTTAAGATTATTTATAGAGAACTATTTTAAAAGTCAGCTAGGCTGCGATCAGCATAAATTGTGGATAAATTGTGATAAATGTACATCTGGTTTCTAAAATAAAAAGGAAAACAAAATTGATAGCATTTGGATAGATGATTCTTCAGTTTAATAGGGCGTTTATTGCGAGTACGAAACATACCTTTCTACTTTTTGAATAACATTTATAGAGACATTAGGTTATTTAGAAGCAGGAGTAGATGAAAAATGAGCAATGGCCAGGCCGGGACTCGAACCACAGACCTCTCGAATACACGTCGAGCGTGCTGACCTGTGACGCTTATGCCAAACGAACGAAATGGACGAAGGCATGCCAAGAACGTGGGAGAAATAACTTATACATTGTTCATGTACGCTGCGCAAACAAAAAAGAAAGTGACAGTTTTATATCTCCTGTTCTACTGAGCTGATAGAGGAAATTCAGATTGCGTTTTCCATGTCTGGAAAGCACGATTTAGGATATATATTGGATTTATATATAGCATTGTTCTAGCACACATATTTTGACACAAAATCGGATTTTTCTGAAATTGCATGCCAATTTTTTTTCATATTTCGATTTTACGACTCAAATTATGCCTAAATATTAAATTTTGTAAAATGTGGTGCGAAATTTACAGAGGAATTTAAAAATTTCTCCTAGCGCATTTTTTTTCTTTTTACGCCAAGAATAATTCACTTAAAAGCTTCTTAATTTATAACAATCTATTTTCCTTTCCTTTTTTCATTGTACACGAACTGAAAGAAGTCATCTCTCATACTTTCAAGTAATTTTAACAGAGGGACCACATTTGGAGTTATTATTATAACAAACGTGCAAAATTTCTAAACTTTCCCCTGTGTAAATTAATGTATTCCTTAGAAAATTTTGAATAAAAATCTCTCACATTTTGCAGGTGTGCCTAGAAATACATATACTTTAAGATGATGTTAAAAGTTTTATAGGTTATAATTCAAAATGTTTTTTTTTTAAATTTATAAAAATTATTGAAATAAATAATAAAATTAATTAAAGTAAATGAAACAAAATGAGCGAGTTTCATTTGGAATGAACCTAATTTTCGGAATGTGAAAGGAAGAATCATATAAGTTTAATAAAAAAAGGAAATATTAACAAATACCTACCAAATTCAGTTAACGCTGAGGAGCTAAAATTTTCAGAGTTAATTTTTAAAAAACTACTTGTGCGATTTTTACAATTGCAGTTGGGCATTATTTGAGTCGTAGAATCGAAATATGGAAAAAATTGTCATGTCATTTCAGGAAAAGTTCTATTTGATGTCAAAATATCTATATTAGAAAAATGCTATAGATAAATTCAATACATATCCTAAGTCGCGCTTTCGAGACATGAAAAACGCAATTTGAATTTCGTCAATCAGCCCAATAGAACGGGTAATACAGAACTGTCACTTTTTTTTAAAACAGTATACATCTGGTTTCTAAAATGAAAAGGAAAACAAAATTGACAGTATTTGGGATAGATGATTCTTTAGTTTAATATGGCGTTTATTGCCGGTGTGAAACACACTTTCCTACTTTTTGAATTATATTTTTTTATGTACATGCTATTTTTAAAGGTAAAAATATTTTCTGCTGTAGTTAGTTACATTATTTACGATCTGATGCACGGGGGCACTCTAAATACATGGCGAGCCGAAAGTCCTCCCGTGTGGTTTGGTGGTATGGGAAAAGTGTTGGAAGGCCCTCGGATATATGCTCTCAAATTAAGGTGGAGCTGAGCAAAATAGTACTGTCACTTACATAGTGTCGGACGGCTAATGCTAACGACAGACGTAATCCTGTCCTCATTGTCATGATGAATTTCGTGAGCTTGTTTCGATGAGATCAGACAAAGAAGATGTGTCACAAAAACAACAACAATAATCTGATGCTCAATGACATCATATATTAGACAATGATCTGATTTTTCCTTTTTCATATCTATCTATGGGATATATCTCAGAATTCTCTTTTGAAACTTCAGAATTCCTGGGATTGAATTTCACGTCTGTAAAGAATTAGGATTTGTTTTATATGAGTAAGGTATTGCTTGTTTTATATGCTTAGTAATAGTTGTTTTTGCAAACCTGTGATGCTTATGTGAAATTCTAGTATCTTAATGCAACGCATTTGGTTAAAAACTTTTCGGTATGACAAACAAACCATTTCGCTTTGCTCAAACTGAACTGAATCTTTTATCTGCAATTCATTTAACTTTACAGAAGGATCTCAAATACAGCATCTAGGGCTTCTGCGAAGTTCTACCGAAAATATCTGCTCGTTCAAAATAGATGACTGGATCCCTGAAAAAAAAAAAATACTTCCTCGTACGTATTCCACTCTCCTTTTTATCCTAAAACAGAAATTACTTTCGTAGCTCAGAACGTAAAACGTTTTACTCAGACCATATATGCAGTTTTTCTCTCTTAGAAGCACAAAATATGAAATTGAAGAGGAAGAGCTTCTAGAAACATCTATAAGATGGTGAAATAAAGTGCATCATAGCTTACCATACATTTTGGAAATGTTTTGCAGATGGTGCTGCCCTTTATTTTTGTTCTGAGTGGCGAAATATTTCATAAATTTTGTAGAGATCGTAGAAAATATGGAAAAGCATTACAGTACCTACATTATGCCGCGCCTGGGGTTATAGGAAACCATTTCAAAGGTTGCGTTGAAAGGAATTGTTGCAAATGAGTCAGAATTGCTTTTCTATGCGAGAATTTTAGGACTAGTTGCCAAAAATAACCATATAATACATTTATGTCCTGCGTCTGTTTACTAAGTTCACACATGGAAAAATAAGGAAAGGAGACAATTGAGGTGATAGCGTAGGCAGTTCCAGAAAGAAAATATGAAACATGTTTATTGCTTATTTAACAGTTAAAAATTTCTGCATTTAAGAAAAATAATGCTTTTAAAATGTGCATCGATGTTTTTAATGATTGAAAGAAAATATTCATACTTGAAAAAATCAAGCATCTAGAACTTCATTTTATTACATTTAAATGTCTTGGTGGCAAGAGCACATATCCTGAATTATCGTTTTATGATTAAATGATAATGTAAAATTCCGTTGTTCTATTACATTTTATCATAATGGTGCTATTTGAAAATTTCTTAGCATTATATTTTGTTTTATTTAAATTTTAGCAATTGGAAATAATTTTGGGATGCTTTTAAATATATACACTTTATACATTTATTTTAAACTCTAGGTAAAAGTTGTTGCCTTTGGTCCGGTTACGTTTCTTTCTACTTCAAAATACATTACAGATATAAGGTTTTTCTCCCGCCTTTTTAACATGCCTTCGTGGTGTCATGGTCAGCACACTCAACGCGTATTCGAGAGGTCCCTGGTTCGAGTCCTGGCAAGGGCATTGCTCATTTTTCGAGTTTCCTACTCCAAAAATCCAAATGAGACTGCAGTGGTGCCCGAAACTAAAACGTTGGTGGATGACGATTCTCTACCAACAGGATTTGGCAATTGAGTCCCTTAATACCAGTCGCCTTTAAAAGGGGGGAGTATATCAAATATTTCTCCCGCCTTAGCCTGCCTTCGTGGTGTAATAGTCAGCACATTAGGCGCATATTTGAGAGGTCCGTGGTTCCAGTCCCGGTGATGGCACTGCTCATTTTCCGTGTTTCCTACTTCAAAAATCCTAATGACTCTACAAAGATATATCTGTGCAAAATATTTGCCTTGAAAATATGTACTACTTTTGATTATTTGGATAAAGATTTCATTGTTAGCCGGTATGAGTGTCACTGGGTGTTGATAACGCAGTAAAAAGAGACTCAAATTCTGCTGGGAATATTCTATATAGGTCTGTTGGGATTTCATCACAAGGAACTGAAATAAGAGCGTATCTGATTCGTAAATGATAAATAATAATTTTCAGTGATGTTTTTAGGAAAAACACTAAAGAATGTTATTTTGGTTTAGGTATAGATAAATCAATCAGTGGAGAAAACTGCTGCATTTATTTTAACTTACCAGTGACATTAGTGTGTCAGTATTGCATGTATTACTGTTTGCAAACGCAGGAGGTCTTTTTAAACGAATAATTTCTAATTTCATGCATTTTAGTGCGTTTTTTTAATTCAGTAAAGACTAATTTATGTTACAGTGTCTCACTCTTTTGAGAAGCGTGTACTAACCGGAGACTCTGAAATGGACCCTAAAAACTTATCCAGTAAACATATAGAAAGCGTAAGAAAGATGTAAAGGAGATCTTTTAAGAGTTCAATAATTTAACTGAATTCAAATAATTGAACTACTTGTGCTTACAAAACCAGCCAGCATTTATGGCGTAACTCAAAACTAAGGAATTTCATAGGCAAAGGCTACACAGGCATGATTTCCTCTGAATTTGGCTCTCAAGCCTATCTCAGAGTGACAAGCTTAGTTGACAAGAGTACAGCAACGCCTACGGCAGAATGCTAATGTAGAATTTCAACAAGCAACGTGGCCTTTAGCAGGCGGAACACGCTTTGTCTGAAAAATCCAAAACCTTCTTTTAAATACTCTCTTTTTCTGGCAGGAAAATGGAAAGGGAGGAATGACAGTAAAGATTCTGAACATAAAATAACTGGTTAGATAAAATAAATAGATACTTTATAATGAAAAGAGGTCAATATGCACACTGTTAGATATGAAGCTCGCATATATATATAGGGTTATTCTGTCCATAATTATATTTTTAAGGAAATGCGGATTGTGTGAAAGAAAACAACAAGAACTCGGATTGTTTCTGGCAAACAAATGATATTGACTCAAAAATTCTTTTTCAAAAGACGCTTAGCATAACGGAAGTAAAAATGCATTTGGAATAACAACGAAACCATTTACTCCTGTAAGGAAGTCGTTGCATAGCATAAAGGTAAATGTGCCTGCATTATGCTATTTAATGCTGCATTATTCTCAGTTCATTGCTACTTTGATTATTAAATGTTGCTGTTGATGTTTTTATTCAAAAATCTAGGATTAATTTTTACTAAAATTAATTAAAATAAGTACCAAAGACTGATTTTTATTCAAGTTTATTATATTGTTACGGATTTCGTATTTATCTTATTTAGAATTGTAATTAAAATTGTTTTATTTTCCCGTGCAACGCAGATGATTTTTGAAGAGAAAGCTACGTCGGAAAAGTAAAAATATAAGAGCGCGTGCATTTAATATTTAATAAATAAATATCTTGTAATTACTGTTGCCATCCAGAAAATCTAGGAAAATCGAGATTGTTCTAGTGATAATTAAAAAGCTTATGTGTGCTTAAAAGGTTATGCTTGAAAGGTGTTTCAATTCAGCTTTTAAGCCGAATTGAAACACTTCATCTCAGTTGTTGTGTAGTTGTAGCTATTTAAAGCAAACTGCTGTTTGTTTACTTAATGCTGTAGCGATTTCGCTGTGAGATAGAATTGGTTTATCTGTTTTGAACTGAGTTTTTCTAAACGTTTGAAATATTGTGATATTGTGCGAATATCTCTGAAGAAATATTTCAGCATTTTGATTTATTTCTTGTGGAAAGAATAAACTTTGTTAACATTTTAATGACTTGTGCATTCAATCCATAACGAACATGCAACAATGTTTGGTGTCAGAAGTCAGATTTGAATGCCATTCACGAGAGCAATAGAAAAAAAATTGAGACAGCTTGTCACTGCTTTTGCTGCATTCCAAGAAAAGATGGAAGGGGCCGTCAACTCTGTTAAAGATGAGATGAAAGCTGTCAAGAATCAGTTAAACAAGGAATGAGATTGAGTCAAGATGAAATGAAAAGTGAAATTGCTTGCATCATAGAAAACAAGTTCGAGACTATGGAAGGAAGGATAGATACAGTTGAAGACAAAGTTGCAGAAATTCAAGAAAGAGTTTCTTCGGTGGAGCAACAAATTGAAGAGAGAGTTTCTGCAGTGGAACAACAAATTGATGACAAAGTTTCCGCAGTTGCCAAAAAAGATGATACTTTAAAGAAATTCGTAGCGACGGCAGGGAGCAATACCGATGGATTTAAATTTTTACCCATGCATGTTCGTCCCTCTCTGAAGCTATCGACATATGATGGACCTCCTGGCAAGTATATAAGACTCAATTTTCTATGGTTGCGGAAGCAAATGGATGGGGTTCCCAAGCTAAGGCCTGTCGTCTTGCCTCTTCTCTGAGAACAGAGGCAGCGGATATACTTCAGACTCTTTCCGAAAACAAAAGGCTAGATTTTGAAGCTCTGTCTGGCGCATTGGAGCTGCATTTTGGAGAAAAGTGTTTAAAAGATTATACCAGGCTTCAGTTAAAATCCCGTCAACAGAAGCCTACGGAAACTCTCCAGGAACTCTCCACTCTGAGAATGGCGGATGTGAAAGATATAAAAAGCGCTCTAGTGTACGCCATGAAATTCAAGGCAGTCCAGCAAGCAACTCGTAGAGATCGCTACCCAATCAGAGCTGTGCGAGTCCACGAGCCAGTGGATCAATTGATGGCTCCTTTGATGATTTAACAAGACAAGTGAATGCCTTGCAGCGGAATATTGGTGACAAGAAACCGAACTTAATATGCTGGAACTGCGGTGCTTTAGGGTACATGCGAAGGAACTGCCGAACAATTCAAAGCACGGATAATAAAACAGACAATTAAATACCATGAGATGGAAAAGGAGTGTCAAGAAACCAAAATGTTGGAACTGCGGAGCTGAAGGCCAAATACGAAGGAACTGCGGAACACCCCGAGGTACGGAAAATAAGACCATTTACCAGCAATGACGCAGGAAGCAAATTAATGATCATATCGCGGAGCAGAGTTTGAGCAATAGTGAACAACCCCGTTTTAAAGCGCTCAAGATTTCTGCAGTGTGTGGCAACAGTAATAAGATTATCCATCAATGGGCATATCGATGGCGTTCCTTGCAATATGATCATTGATACAGGAGCTAATGTTACCATGATTCGAAGAAATTTAGCTCAAAAATTTAAGGATAAACTGATTTGGACGCCATCCTGTGTTATCCTCCAGACTGCGTCCGGTGAGAAAATCGACACAGAAGGAAAATTAAACGTGAGCATCAATTTTGGAAGTGCCACCTACTATCACATTGCATATGTGGCGGATATTACAGATCCTTGCGTAGTAGGATTGGACTTTTTAAGGAAATACAATATTCCCTTAAAAAACAACAAACTGTTTTCAGCATCTGAGGACATGACTATCGATCATCAGAAGGGATCCTCAGCTGGAAACGACAATGTCTCGTCTGAAAGACCCTGCTCAGAAAGCTGCCGAAATCATACTGGGGTTGAAGAGAAACCCGAGATTACCAGCAGTTCTCCAGCCCAGATGCTCATCGGTCGTGATCTTCGTCTGCCTTGTGATTTCTTATCTGACCGCCCTCCGGATGCGCCTTCATTGCCTGAGGAATACATTCAAGATCCCCAGGCCCGGTTTGAAGTGAAGCACCGTTCTGCACGAAGGCAAGTCAGCTTGGCGACGAACAAGATGAAGACCCCCTATGACACGAGAGCTAATGGCCATATTTTCAACGAAGGAGACAAGGTGTGGTTATGGAGTCCTTACACAGTCCTAAACAGGCTGAATGACGTCGTGGTTCGGATCCGTAAGTCATTGAACTCTAAACCTAAAGTCGTTCATTACAGCAGGTTAGTTCCTCACTATGGCCATAGTACGTAGTGCATATAATTGTAAATAGTAATGTAAATAGTATAAGACCATAGTCCTTTTTGTAGTTAGTATTTCATAGTATTTGATTTGTATTTAGTATTTGAGAGCATTCGATTTGTATTTAGTATTTGATTTGCTGAAAGCTACTTATTGCAATTACTGTTTATTTTGTTATTGTAATGTAATGTTAATTATTGCATTGATGCCTTAATTGTAAGTTTGGCTTCCTGTCCAGGGATTGTACTGCCCTGGACGTGCAGTCCTTGGAAAGTGGGCAGTGTTACGAATTTCGTATTTATTTAGCTATTTATTTGGAATTGTAATTAAAATTGCTTTATTTCCCCTGCAACTCACACGATTTTTGAAGCTACGTCGAGAAAAGCAAAAATAAAAGAGAGCGTGCATTTAATGTTTAATAAATGAATGTCTCGTAATTGCTGTTGCCATCCACAAAAATTGAGAAAAATCGTGGTTTTACCAGAATGTTCTAGTAAATAATTAAAAAAGCTTATAAAATCCGAATTGAAACACCTCATCTCAATTGTAGTTGTAGCAGTTTTAAGCGAAATGTTTGTTTACTTAACGTTGTTACTGATTGTAGCGATTTCGCTGTGAGGTAGAATTAGTTTCTCTGTTTTTGAATTGAGTTTGCTTAACGTTTGAGATATTCTGATAATGTATGAATATCTGTGAAGAAATATTTCAGCATTTTGATTTATTTCTTGTGGAAAGAATAAATTTTTGTTAACTTTTGAACGACTTGTGGAATCAATCCATAATGAACCCATACGCACGCAACAGTATTAAAAAATTAATGTAAAGCTTCGGATACCTTTGATTTATTATAAAGATGGTTACTGCATGAAATTGCTCAAAATGCACTAGAGTCTGGACTACGTTCCAAGCTAAGACAAAGGTATCGGAAATTTAGCCTAAGAAAAATCAAATAACGTTCAAACTTTACTACTGAAAACTTATGGCGTATTTAGAAGAACGGTTTTCAGAAATATGCAGTATATTTTTCAGGCACTCTACCTGTTGCGTAGTTGTTAACTTAACGATGGGAAAATATAATTTTCTGACATTTTATGTCATTCCCTTTCTTTTTGATTATTTCATAATCTACTGCAGTGGTAAGAAAATTTATCTGAAATATAAATATAGCAGATATTGAACAAATCTATATTTGCAACCAAAAATGTTACAATAAATGCAAGAAATTGCGTTACATTATTATTATCAAATACCCATATGTTGTTATAACCCATTTCCAGTTACGTAACAGTAACACTTTTATTACAAGAGAAAAGATATTTATTAACTAGTATTTAGAATGAAAATAAAATACATTAAAATTTTTGAAATTTTGACCCCATGCCATAAACTGGGTTTTGAATCTGAATACACCGTAGGGGATGAAATGTTTAAAATAGACGAATAGATACCTTCAATAATTCTTTTGTTTTTGTCTGATACTATATTTTTAATTATAATCGTAATATAATTATTAATAGTAAAATCCAGACATTTTCTAACGCTTTTAAAATTCTGCTAACTTATTTTTTTTCAATTTCGTTACTATTTCTGCCGAAAGATGGTACTGCATTCTCGTTCGTTTTGCTGCCGTAGTATATAAATACTACCTTAGTCTTCCTGAAAAAGTGATCTCTCACGTGGCTGGTATCAGCAAATCAGATTTCTCTGCACTAGCATCCTATCCCATTTCTCATCTCTTGTTTCTCATCTCTTTTCTACTTTTGACATGTATTTCGCCTACACTCATAAATATGCAGTTTACATTTTATTTTAAGCTTTCCTAACATCGCACACCATATTACATAGGCATTGGTCAACACCTTTCATCTCCCATGCAGTTCACTCACCGGGTCTCTTATTACTTCCTTCTACGAAGAAAGGAAGTATTGTAATCACGAAAAATTCAGCGTACCATATTTCAACGAAAATATGCATTTTCACCGCTATCGAATACAATTTAACGATGTTTTTGCGTGAAATGTAAACGTAAGAACAGAAAAAAGGACTCTGTTTCCCTAAACGAATTATAAAACTGATTTAAAATGGATTCAGAACAGACTTTTTTCTTGGTGTCTGCGCGTACGTATGTATGCATGTATGTAAGCTTCTCACATAACACAAACGCGGTCCCTTTTCGGTTGCGATTGGTCGCGAAATTGTATATATATACTCACTCTGGTATTCGGTTCTATGAGCTCAGTTTTTTTTTATTCTTATATGTTGTTAAATTGCGCATTTGTTGCTTTAAAAATGATTGAACTATGCTGTTCTTATCTACAGTTAAGGTTTTATGCCTTCCGTAAGTCTGCATGCAACATTTGTACAATTATCAACAATTTAAAAGTTCTTTAAGGGCGGCTAAGCCTGATTGTTTTTAACAAAGCAGCCATATTTTTTTTACATTTGCAACCTAGCAGAATACTGGATTTGCTGCCAAACTAGAGAAACCAAGCTTCGAAACAACAAAGATAACGCCTTCTTCTACTATTCCCAATTAAACCATGCTTAATAAATTTTGGAATTTATTCGAGGAAACAAATGTATAAGGTTTTTCTTCGTAATTTTTAATATAGATATTTTAAGTTTTTACATATTTTTGCCTTGTTGCGAAGTGAGAATTGAATCAATTAAGTGAGAAATACGTGAAATACGTCTGAAAAAAACTCTTTCTTTCTTTCTTTTTTTTGTTTGTTTGTTTAATTTCTTTTACACATCGGTTTAGATTAATTGTACTTGAATTCGTACCTGAATATAATACATGGCAACGATTAGATAACTCTTCAGATGATATACATAATTTTCCTGCATTCTGAATCATAAAATAAATGAGATGTAAATCTGTTAAATGAACCCAGCGCCAAAGTGTCGCTGTGGTAAACAAATATAGCGAATTTTAAAGAGTGCATTTATTCTACTGTGGTTTATGCGCTATCGACGAAGTAGATTTAATTCAATCGAATAAGTTTAAATGAAATGCAAAAAAACTGCGCATAATTTAATAACCCGTACAAGGAAGTCATATGGCTTACACATCAGATTTTACTTTCTTGTATATAGTAAAAGGAAGTATTGTAATCGCGAAAGTTTTCGGGTATCGCATTTCAATGAAAATATCCATTTTGACCTCTATCGAATGCAATTTAACGATGTTTTTGAGTAATATCTGTACGTAAGGACAGAATAAAGGACACTTTTTCCCCCAAAATATTATAAAACTGATTTAAAATGGACTCAGAGTCGATTTTTTTCGTGGCGTCTGTGTACGTATGTATGTATGTGCTGAAATAACTGAAAAAGGAGTAGCCTCAGACCGTTGAAATTATGTGTATAGGACCGCTATAACATGTAGATGTGCACCTCTTATTTTGGTTGCAATCGGTCGCACCAAAAATATATAAAAATATGTATATTATACCCACTCTTTTACTCGGCTCAGTGAGTTCAGTTTCTTTATTCGTATATGTTGTAAATTATGCAATTTTTTTCTTTAAAAATGATTGAATTATGTTGTCTTTTCTCCCGGTTAAGGCTTTTATGCCTTTAGTTAACTTGCATATTATAGTTGTAGAATTATCAACAAATTAAATATTGCTTAAGTATGGCTAAGCCAAATTTGTTTTACCATAGCGGCCATATTTGGTTACATTAGAAACTCAGCATAATAGTGGATTTGTTGCCAATCTAGAGATACTAAGCTTCGCAACAACAAAGTAACGTCTTCTTTTAGTATTGCGAGTTAAATTATGCTTTCTGGAATTATCATTTAAGTTATTAAATTATCCCACATATTGACACAGCATAGCGTCGACAGTAAAAATAAAGTCAGTTTCTACGCCTTCATTCTCTTTTTGCCGAGTGAGAGCGAAAGTAAACTTTCAGTTTTGTGCACCGAAAAAATCTGCCGAATTGCTTGTTTTTGCGTCCACACTATAATTTGAAATGTAAAAAAAAATTTTTAATTAATTTCACTGTATTTGGTGTTTTATGTTTTTCTATATCTTTCAATTTTGAATACAGATATTCTGAGATTTTATGTATTTTTATCTGGTCGCGAAGTGAGAGCTGAATTAATTGAGTGAGCAATTTATCTCTAATGAAATTCGAGGAAATAAGTTTAAATGAAAGGCAGAAAAATGCGTATAATTTAATATTCCGTAGAAAGAAGTCATGTGGTGTACACATTCCAGATTTTTTTTATCTGTGGTACTGGTAATAGCGGGAGCAGTTCATGTTGATGCCAGCATAAAGGTACGTGTCAGAGTATCAAAGCTACTTTCCACTCTTGCAGATTTCTTTGCTGTTGAAGAAGAGGGGCTTGGGCCTGATTGCCCTCGAAATCGATTGAGTTATTAACTGAATCTAGGCCAAACACAGGGTTGTTGCTTTGCAAGTTTACGTAAGCGTTTCCTTCCTCTTTGGTATTTAAACTTTTTGGAATCAAAATATATATCAGTAATATAAAGAGCACAAAATAATGTGCTTCACGAATTATTTATATGGACCAGAAGACCAGGAGGTAAGACTAAAAGTATTTAATTTTATTCAGATTCTTTCCACACAGAGGCAAATGTGATTTATTCGATTTTTTCGAACGTTTTTTTGTTTCCCGATTCCTGATCGCGTACCTATTTGAAAGGCAATAGTAATAAAAATAGGAAGATTTACGTAATTTACTATACAATTAAATAATTAACCACCAAACCTTCCTGTTTTAAAAAGTATATCTAATAATCGAATTTACTCCAGACTTTTTCATAAGAGTGTTTACAGATTTCTTTTAATGCTTTTCTATTTGCAACAAGACACTGAAGATGCAGAAAGACCTAATTCACTATTCTGCTGAGTTTCAATCGGAAACAAATATGGCTGCTATTTTAAAAAAATTAGGTTTAACCGTACTTAAACAACTTTTAAATTGTTGATAATTATATAACTATTCCATGCAGATTAACTAAAGGCATAAATGCATTAACCGGAAGATAAGAAAAACATAATCAATCATTTTAAAACAAAAAATGCACAATTTGCCAGTATATAAGAATGAAATATTGAGCTCATTGAGCCGAGTAACAGAGTGGGTGTATAAGTAACAGAGTTGTATATATATATATATATATATATATATACTTTTGGTGCAACCGATTGCAACGAAAACGGGAGGTGCACAACTGCATGTTATAGCTGTCTTATATACAAAATTTCAAAGTTCTGAGACTGTTCGTTTTTTGAGTTATGCTAAATACATACATACCTACGTATAGAGGCCACGTAACAAAATCTCTTCTGAATCCATTTTAAATCAGTTTTATAATTCGTTTGTGGTAAAAGAGTCCTATGTTATTTCCTTACGTAGAGATGTCAAGCAAAATAATCGTTAATTTGAATTTGATAGAGGTCAAAATGTATATTTTTGAGGAAGTATGGTACCCCGAATTTTTCCTGATTACAATACTTCCTTTACGTCGTACAAGGAAGTAGAAAACGTAAAATAACGTGATTAATGATGTTGTTTAGGAGGCCTGACACTCCTTTTAATGTAATCGAGTGCTCAAAGTTTTATTTCCATTGAAATTTTGTAGAAATTTCGCTTATAGATATGAATGTTTTAAGAGTTGAAAGCATTCTGTTAAAGGAATTTTAGTATGAACAATTACTTCTGTGGTGATTATTGTTACACTTATTCGCAAACAAAGTACCTTCTGTCTTCCCCTGACCTACACACTCACTAGAACGAATGAAATTGTTGATTATCTATAATTTCATCACACCAATGTTTAGAGAAAATTCAAATTAAAGATGTAATTGTTTGCATATAGCCTTCACAAAGCAGAGAGCTGTACTTTGTAAAATGACCTTTGAAGAAAAGCATAAGTTGTATATTTAACCTAAATTTAAGTTACTAACCATTAGTTAATTATTACAATTCTATAACCTAAATATAAACTAAATCTTTAAATTAAAACATTCATGGTGTTGAAAGTAAGCTTCAATGCATCACGATGGGCAACTTTCTGGAAACAAAATATTCCATGAAAGGGAAGTGCTAAAGTTTTCAGGATTTCTATTGGATATGGCTGCTTACAAAATAATTCCTTAGATCTGTTATTGGTAATTAAGTCCATATTGTGAACTATATGTATTGAAGAAATTCCAATACTGTTGCACTAGTCATTTTCATAAAGCAATATTTTAGCCTGTAGAGGGATGCCAGGAAAGTCATGAACCAAATTGGACATCAGTATCTCTAAAATAAATTTATTATTATTTGCATTTCATTTGATAGTTTAGTAAATGTCTTATAAGGTACTTTCTCCATCCTTTCCGCATTCCTTCGGGATGTAATTGGGAGCGTACTCGAAATGTATTCAAGAGGTTCAGGGCTCGAGTTTCGTTGAAAACATTGCCCATTTTTCCCGTCTCCTGCTTCAAAATAATTTAATGACTCTACAGTGTTATAATGTTAAAGTTTACGTATTATTCGGTGTTGACATATAACTGAGTCTTTATAATTAAATGTTAATCTAGCATTGATTGAAATATCATCTAAATAATTTGGCTAAATGTAATATTTTTAGTAAATATCTAAGATTACTGACTATTTTTAAGTAGTAATAAATATCTAAGATTACTGGCTATTTTTAAGTTTGTATTTTTAAATTCAAAGAAATAAAAAGACGGAAATAGGTAGATAATAAGAAAATACAGAACAACTTTATTGCGTTTTTAATACTCGAGGAAAAGCATAAACACGCTAAAACTATAGTTCATTTATAATTCTGTAACTTGAATGCAAAAATGCACAAAGATGACTAGGTAAGTTTTTGCCACACGAAATTAGTTTTCAAAAACTTTCAAAATAATGTCCGCTTTTACATCTTCCCAAAACATTCGTTAAAATTATTTGTCAATATTTCCTATACGACACATTTTACAACTCCTAGGATGTTGGAAAATAATTGGCCACATTTTCTCTTCTAAACAACATAAAACTTTTTACGCAGACATAGGCGTACATTTATTTTCAAACACCTAGGCTTTGCTTTAGGCATTAACTGTCTGGTCGTAATAGTAAAGTTTGCCTTTCGTGCCTTGAACATATTCCTAACCGCATTGCTTTTTTCTGCAGCTGACGAAATTGGTTATTCTGACTTAAAATCCGATGTGTGCACAACATGATTTCATTGTACGGAATAGTAAATTATTTCTTTGGATTCAATTAAATCTACTTCATCAAAAGAGAATAAACTACAACAGAATAAATACGCTCTTTAAAATTCACAGTATTTTTTTACCATAGAGAAACTCTGACGCTAGCTTCACTTAGCAGAGTTACATCTCATTCATTTTATAACTCAGAATGCACACAAATTATGCATATCATCTGGAGAATTACTTAATCGTTGCCAGATGTTCTGTTCAAATACTATAATAAATCTAAAACGATGTGTAAAAGAGATTAAACAAACTAAAGAAAGAAAGAAAGAAAGAAGCAGTTTTTCATAGACACTTCAGTATTTCTCATTCAATTAATTCAGTTCTCACTTCGCGACAAGGCAAAACCACGTAAAAACTGAAAATATCTACATTAAAAATTACGAAGTAAATCTTAAACACTTATTTCCTCGAATAAATTCCAGAACGGATTAAGCATGATTTAATTCGCAATAATAAAAGAAGGCGTTATCTTTGTTGTTGCGAAAATTAGTTTCTCTAAATTGGCAACAAATCCACTTGTAAACAAATACGGCTGCTATGTTAAAAATAATTAGGCTTAGCCGCGCTTAAACAACTTTTAAATTGTTGATAATTCTACAAACCTTGCATGCAGATTTACTAAAGGCATAAAATACTTAACCGGAAGATAAGAACAACATAATTCAATCATTTGTAAAGCAAAAAATGCGCAATTTGCCAACAAATAAGAATAAAAAACTGAGGTCACTGAGCCGAGTAACAGAGTGGATATATACACTCATGGACAAAAAAATTAGCGCACCAAGAAATAATTGCGGGATCGTAACGAAATTTGCAATAAAGGTACATGTCGGAGAGATATGCGAATGATTAGAAATGCAGCGTGATTGCGCATTACGTATAGCCGGTAGAGGACGTTGAACGTCGTACTCTGTGAAGTATAAATCAGGTAACCAAAGCTTGTTTGAGTGTGCTGAATCATTTACAAAGGAAGAGCTGAGGTAGACATGCCATTACGCCGTGTTCGAAGACAATATGAGCAGTTGTCGCAGTTTGAGAGGGGGAGAATGGTTGGGATGATGGAAGCTGGGTGGTCAGCTAGGCGAGTAGCTCGTCAATTATGCCGCTCTGATTGTGTTGTGAGGAGGTGTTGGGACCAGTGGACCCGAGAGATGTCATGTACACGAAGACCAGGTTCAGGACGCCCTCGACAGACCAGTCGTCGAGAAGACCGCCACATCGTAAGAAATGCACGCGTACAGCCAACTGCTTCATCGACCGCCAGCCAGGCACAGGTAGTACCTTCACTAGTGGCTCCTGTGTCTTCTCGAACCATACGAAGGCGCCTGGCTGAAGGACAGTTGGTATCGCGGCGCCCATTACGCATGCTGCCCTTGATGCCCACCCATCAACGCCTTCGTTTGGAGTGGTATCGTGCACGAGGAAACTGGATTGCAGCGGAATGGAACCAGGTCGTCTTTAGCGATGAATCCAGATTCAATTTCGGCAGTGATGACAATCGTGTTCGTGTGTGGAGAGCCCGTGGTGAACGCCTCAATCCTGCCTTTTCTGTACAACGACACGTCGCTCCCACAGCTGGTGTGATGGTATAGGGTGCCATTGCTTACAATACACGGTCACCCCTAGTATTGTTCCGTGGCACCATGACAGCCCAGCGATATGTTCATGAAATCCTGCAACCACATGTGTTGCCACTCACCAAACCCTTCAACAAGACAATACTCGGCCTCATACGGCAAGGGTGTCACAAGACTGTCTCCGCACTGTTACTACCCTTCCTTGGCCTGCTCGATCCCCAGATTTGTCTCCAATCGAGCGTATCCGGGATCATTTGGGACGACGAGTTGGGCATCCCAAGAGTTTGAACGAACTAGAGGCAAGGTTACAGCAAATATGGAACGAATTGTCTCAAGACATCATACAGAACTTTTATGACTCAATGCCCGATCGTATCGAATCGTGCATTCGAGCTAGAGGGGGTCCAACGGAGAGTATTAACTCCTCCGTTCTTTTGCCTTTTGCTCTGAAATAAATTATCCTTTTTCTTTGATCTTCTTATCATTTACTTTTATCAAAGTAGCCATTATGTATATAAAATTTCGTTTCATTTTGACGACTCCTTCTTGGTGCGCTAATTTTTTTTTGTCCATGAGTGTACATACAGATGAGATGAGACAGAGTGGATATATACATAGAGAGTGGATATATTTTTGGTGCTGCCAATAGCAACCAAAATAGGAGGTGCACATCTACATGTTATAGCAGTCCTGCGTACAAAATTGCAACGTTCTGAGGCTACTCGTTTTTGAGTTATGCGCGACACATACATACATTCGTACGTACGTACGCACAAACGCCACGAAAAAATCTGTTTAGAATCCATTTTAAATGTTCTTTTATTCCGTTCTTACGTACCGATTTCACGCAAAAACATTGTTAATTTGCATTCGATAGTCGTCAAAATGGATATTTTTGTTGAAATATGTTACCCGAAATTTTTTGGGCTTACAATACTTTCTTTTTACTTCGTAGAAGGAAGTAAAAATGGTCTTCCAGTCTGAAATTTGTTTTCTAGGTAGCTCGGTATCATTTGAAATGTGTAGTGCAGTAAAAGCAATCATCACCCGGGACAGATGTTAATTTTCCCAAAGATTTACTAAAATTGAATCTCTAACGAAATTGTCACAAGATTTTACTATCACTCTTACTTCCAAAACGATATTGTAAAGATTTCGCACTAACACAACCTAGAAGAAGCTGAGCCGTCCAACCGCTATGCTGATTAGCGTCGCTGACTGCCGTGCCGAAGGGCCCGGGTTTGAATCCCGAAGGCAGGAATGTTTGTAAATGTATATTGTCCGTGCGGAGTGATGGCACTGTAAATATGCGGCGAACCGGAGAGGATGAGGTAGGGGAAAGGAGTGGGAGGCCCTCGGACACCGTTCCAACGGAGTGCTCTCCATGAAAATTGGAGACGGAACTGAGTTAAACTGCACTCACCTGTAAAGGTGCTCAAAGCTGTTGCACCGTAAACTTGCGCTCCTTGCCACAAAGAATTTTGTGCTTTTCGGCTGACTGTGGGTCAAATAAGTGACCATTAGGAACAACAACAGCAACAAAAGAAACTGATACACAGAGATAGAATCTTGCTAACTAGACATCTGATTAGACTATGTCTGAACACTTACAAATATTCACAATGTGCGACTCACAGTTGAGTCCTACCTGAAAAATTTTCTTAGTGAACTTTGTAACTTTCAAATGAAAGCCCGGAAGTCTCATCAACGTAATTTTTTAAAATTATATTTCATTTAACACTTACCTAAATTAACTTGTAGACGAAATATTAGAAATGAATTCAGCATTGACATTTATCTAGACTGTTATCCAAAAATAAAAATTAACAACAGCTTGATCCCTTCTCACGTAAAGAAAATAATTTAAAAATATAGTTTGAAATTTTGGTCTTTTCTTTCCATTTTATTCATTAACATTACTTATTTATTAAATGAATTTTAAGAAAATCTTGTCATTAAAATTTGTGACAGAAAGCTACTATTAATGATAAACATTTTTCGAAAAGAGCTGTCGCTAATAACCAGTACCTTGCAAAAAAGTGATTTTCTTAATATTCTTCCAAATATTCTTCATTTATTAGGAAGCATTAATTCGCATTTTTCTTAACTTGTAATTGAAAAGTTTCTGCTATCAATATTTGAATAGGTAAATGCTCAAGATTTTCCTTTCCGCAGATGTAGAAAACATTTTTCTTCCATCAACTAAATGTTATTTGATCAATTAAATCCGTTGAATGATTTTAACTGTGGATTGTTTGCCGTCGTTAGGTTTACTGTTTTAAGTGTTTGACAAAGCTTCCATTAGTATGTTTGGTTGCTAAAAGGAAAAATAATTTATTAAGGAATTTATGCGATAAATTTCGAGTAACTCTAATAAACCACAGAGATAAATTTTTAACACTCTTGCAGAAATATTATGAGATTTATTTTTTTCTTTTGCATTAATTGCTGATGATAGCTCATTGCTGAACAAAGATCTAATTACGTAATATAATGTTACATCATATGTGAAACTAAATGATTTGTGCTATTCATCTGAATGTTTTCTCAAGCAAAAGTTTCATATCTTCATGATGTTTGCGAGTACTACAACGCTCGTGATTATCTTATTTACGAAGAGCATGCGACCATATCAGAGGGTGTTGTAGGTTATCAAATATATCGAAGCTCCTCCAGTGATTATTAGTAGTAAAAGGTAATTTTAAGCTTAATTATGGCTGCATACGTACTTTATTGTAACAAGAATTTTTAAAAGATATTCAGTTAATTCCGTTGACGTCTGTTAAAGTGTCTATAAAGTAACTAAAATCACCTTTTCGGGTGCACCAGCTATGAGTACCACATATTTCATACACAGGAAAGCATGAGTGCATGAAAGCAACAACAACAACCTATGAGTACTAGTTTTTAATTTCTTAATTTCTGATAAAATTAGTAACATTTTACTTCTTTGTACAAAATAAAGAAACTATTGCAATCACAAAAAATTTCGGGTACCATATTTCAAAGAAAATGTACATTTTGATCGCTATAGTGTTATGTATTACTCATTTCAGTTGTGATTTAAATTGTTTTAAAGGTAATGATTTAATTTATTTTGTTTCAGACTTAAAGATTAATTTGTTTTTTTTGTAGTTGAACTTAAGTTTCTTTGGCTTGTGGAAAAGTGATTGTAGTCATTTAATTTGTTCTCTTGACAGTTTTGGTTAACGCTGATTTTAAGTTGCTTGAGTAATTAATTTTTTTCTTCTTTACTTTTGGTTGGTTAACTATTTAAATTTCTGTTTAGTTAATATTTTTTCTTAACCTTGGTTGTTAATGTTAATCTCTTGATAAGTTGACCCTTAAGGTCAATCTTTTTAAAGTTTTGTTTACACAAGTTGGTGTTTAAAGTTTTAATGTGCCGCCTTTTCTGCGAAATTTGGAATCCATATTTTCTGACTATGGTGGTCGTTTTGGTGTTGTGGAGAACATAAAAAAATTTTCATACTTGATTATTGTATTTTAACTGAAGTAATTTTTATTTCCTTACTATGGTGGTCGTGTTTGGTGTTGTAATAAACCCAAGAAAATTATCTATGTAATTATTATATTTTTATTTAAGTACTTATCAGCATTGAAGTTAATTTGTGTGTAAAATAAATAATTAATACCTATCCCTTCAAAAGCTTTTCCGTTGCCTTTCCAAATAATTTACGACCTTGTTTTCGATTTCTTCACCCGCCAGACGGTAGTCTGTGAAGCATCTGTCATCATTGAAACGTTTTGCACCCTGCTGAAGAGGCTAGTTCCAACACTACTAACCATGCATCAAGGTCGAGGGGTCGGGGTGTTTTGCTTACGCGCAGGCTTTTTCTATGCTGGAGTGGGACCCCTCGACGAGGCTAGTTCTGTTGTGAGTTGATTGACCTTGGTGTATCAGCGATTATTCGCCAATTTCTGGAGTTCATACTACGTTGGCTTCACCTTCTTGCGTGTTTTTCCCCTGGGGTTGCCGGGCTGTTGGCGGTTTTCCTACCATCTAAAATCGCCAATCGAGCAGTTTTGGCGAATGGAGTAAAAAGCCTGGGAAGCCAGCCAGACACGGAAGGAGACGGAGCGGAGAGTGAGAAACGTGTCAAACGACACGAAAGAAAAATCCTATCTGAAGAGTAGCTGTCTGCGTTCATAGAACGATGTATGAAGGAAATGGAGGAGAGAAACCACCAAGGTTGGGCGATGAAATGAGGACGAACCCCACGTAGAAGGGGCGGAAGGCTCCGAAGCTACCTTTTCCTATTCAGATTTCTAATTTTCATTCTTTTCTTTTTAGTTAAATTGTGGCTGCGCTGTGACGTGGCCGAAGTTCGCTTGTCGGATGTCTGAGCCTACAATGTATCTACTATGTTAACTTCACTGTTTGGAACGGTAAAATGTGGTTGCGCTGTGACGTGGCCGAAGTTCACTTGTCGGATGTCTGAGCCTACAATGTATCTACTATGTTAACTTCACTGTTTGGAACGGTATGAACATTTTGTTTATTCTTACAACAGCCACCAATGTAAAAATTTGTATTTAGTAAGTAATATCTTAATAAATTCCATATTTAATTTTAACTTTCTTGTAATGTTTTCACTTTTTAATTTAGAACACTGGACCCAATAGTATTTTTCACAACGCATTTATTTAATTATTCTGTTGGAGCTCTTGGTCACTATTTACTATTAATTTGAACACTAGTGTTACAGTATATATTGTGTTTTATCATGCATGTCACAAACTTTACATATTCATGTGATTTAGAATTGATTATCCAAATACTGACTTTCATTTGATATTGAACTTAAAACATAAACATAAACTCTTAAATATTAAAAACTCCAACAATAGCATGCAATTTAACTATGTTTTTGCGTGACATCTGTACGTAAGGACAGAATAAAGGAATCTTGTTTTCCTAAACGAATTATAAAACTAAATTAAAATGGATTCAGAAGAGTTTTTTCGTGGTGTCTGTCTGTACATACGTATGTATGTGTGTATCTAACATAACTCAAAACCGAATAGCTTCAGAACTTTGCAATTTTGTAAATAGGACTGTTAAAACATGTAGATGAGCACCTTCCATTTTGGTTGCAATTGGCTGTACCAAAAGTATATATATATACATATATAGCAATGCTTTCGATATTGTAAAATTTTTACTTGTACTACCTTTAGGTGCGACTTCCTCAGAGATACAGAATGGTTAGGACCTTCATAGGAAAGAAACTCTAAGCATGCATATAAACTCCATAACTTTTTCGTAAAACATTTTCACTTTTTGCGAACCCAAACTAATTGCGCATTTCGTTTATTAGTTTCTAAACTTTGTTCTTCTAATGTCTTAAGAAAATGTCTTCTGTCTATTGACTTTTATATATATGTATATATAGACCCCCTCTGTTACTCGGCTCAGTGATCTCAGCTTTTTATTCTTACATGTTGGTAAATTGCGCATTTTTTGTTATAAAAATTATTGAATTATGTTGTTCTTATCTTCCGGTTAAGGTTATTACGCCTTAGTAAATCTGCATGCAACATTTGTAGAATTATCAACAATTTAAAAGTTACTTCAGTGCAGCTAAGCCTAATTATTTTACCATAACACTCATATTTGTTTACATTTGAAACTCAGCAAATTAGTGGATTTGTTGCCAATCTAGAGAAACTAAGCTTCGCAACCACAAACATAACACCTGGTTTTATTATTGCGAATTAAATCATACTTAATCCATTCTGCAATTTATTGGAGGAAATAAGTGTTTAAGGTTTACTTGGTAATTTTTAATATAGATATTTAGAGTTTTTACTTATTTTTGCCTTGTCGCGAAGGGAGAAATGAATTAATTAAAGGAGAAATTATGAGAAATACGTCTCTGAAAAACTGTTTCTTTTTTTTTTTTTTGTTTATTTGTTTCTTAATTTGTTTTATAAGGAAATCATACCGTGCACAGATCTGATTTTTTAAGAGAGAAATATTGCTATTAGTCATGTTATTCCATACAATTCGATTGAAAGCTTTAAGGCCTTGTCGTCGGAGGGTAGAGAATATACTTATTTATAAGATAAAAAATATTTCTATCAGTAAAAAATATTTCATTCAATATTTATATCGATCAAAATTATAGAGTGACTTTGCAATATCCTCTTAATTCTTCATTTTAGTTTGGGTATTTCGAATTAGAAGGGTATTTCGAATTATTAGAAAATATCCATTTCGTTATCGAATGTAATTTAACGATGCTTTTACTTGACATCTGTACGTAAGGACACAATAAAGGACTCTTTTTATATTATAAAATTGATTTCAAATGGATTCTGAAGAGATTTGTTCGTGGTGTCTGTGCGTACATAAGTATGTATGTATCTCCCATAATTCAAAAACGAGTAGCCCCAGAACGTTGAAGTTGTGTACATAGAACTGTTATAACATGTAGATGTGCACCTCCGATTTTGGTTGCAATCGGCCGCATCAAAAATATATAAATATATGTATATCTATATCTACTCTGTTACTCAGCTCGGGTGACCTCAATTTCTTTCTCCTTATATGTTTTTAAATTGTGCATTTTGTTATTTAAAAATGACTGAATTATGTTCTTAACTTAAGGTTTTTATGCCTTTAGGTAACCTGCATACTTTAGTTGCAGAATTATCAACAATTTAAAGGTTTTTTAAGTGCGGCTAAGCCTAATTATTTTAACCGTAGCGGCCACATTTGTTTACATTTGAAACTTAACAGGATAGTGGATTTGTTGCCAATCTAGAGAAAATAAACTTCTCAGCAACAAAGTAACGTCTTCTTTTTTTATTGCGAATTAAATCCTGCTCAAGTGTTCAAGATTTACTTCGTAATTATTAACACAGAGATTTTGAGTTTTTATGTATTTTTGGCTTGTCGCGAATTGAGAACCGAATTAATTGAATGAGAAATACTGAATCGTCTGTGAATGTTTTTTTGATTTTTGTAAATTTGCTTTACACTTCGTTTTATATTTATTATAGTATTTGAATAGAACACGTGGCAGCGATTAGGTAATTCTGCAGATGATATACATAATTTTTGCGCATTCTGAGTTATAAAATGAAAGAGATGTAACTCTGTTAAGTGAACTTAGTGACAAAGTGTCGTTATGGTAAACAAATATAGTGAATTTTATAGAGTGCATTTAATCTATTGTGGTTTATGCCCTATCGACGAAGTAGATTTAATTCAATCCAATAAGTTTAAATGAAATGCAAAATGCGTATAGTTTAATAAATTCCGTACAAGGAAATGCATGCGGTGTACAATTGCATGCGGTGTACACAACAGATTTTTCTTTTTTGGAATCGGAATACATTCACTCAGAAAAATAATGGTTCTTTGAATAAATTTTGGAGCGGATCATACAACGCTAATTAGAGTTTCAATTCGGAAATTTTCTTCTTAGTTTGCAAAGTTTACAACAATGCATTCATATAAACATATGTATATCTTCGAAAAATTTTATTTTTACCCACACGCAAACACATGCGCGCGCGCACACACACATACACACACACACACACACACACACACACACACACACACACACAC
>KK119485.1:5680-43159 GCA_000611955.2 Stegodyphus mimosarum
GCAGGAATACAGAATTTTGCTCAAAATGCAGGAATACAGAATTTTGCTCAAAATGTTATAAATGAAACAATGACGATGTGAGGTTTCCCTCTTTTATTTCTCAGTTCAATATTAGAAACCCCTTACACAGATAAGTGAATAATTGCTTAAGTGTGTGAACAGAGACTTAAGACAACTAAGGCCTAACTAAAGGATATAGCTAAAGCTATCAATATTTTTAGTAGTTGGCCCCTAAATCTCAATTAAGTTGGTGAAGCTAATCAAGGGCCTAAAGTAAGGCCGAGCATAGCAATAGCTTAGAGAGAGACATAGCCAAATACTCCTACCATTTGCATTAACCACGTTTCTGAAAATACATTGTGGTAGGAAATTATAAGCTGAAATTAGGAGAGATAGAAAAGGTGCATAAACTTAAAATAACTGCTATAAAATTAGGATAAACCTTACAAGGAAATCTGTACCCAAGATAGTCGCTGTTCCTAACAACTGCACAAAGTTGAGTCTGCACAATTCTCTGATGTTTTTGAGCAAAAACAGATCGCTGCATACTTCGGGAAACGAATGATGCAAAAAAATTACAGAAAGATTTGAATAAGAATGGAGATATTTTTTTAATGGTATTACTGGAGATATTTTATTTTTTTAAACGTATCACATAATCCTTATTTAATAATTAAAATTTCTATTTTAAATTGCTAAAGTATGTTTTCTTTTCATATGCTGATAATGACAATATCTATCAATTGAACCAATATTACTTAATGTTCACCAACTTAGCATAAATATTGACAGTGTGGGAATCTTCCCAAAAAATGGCATTAAAACCAAAAATCAGTAACTTCTACTATATAATGCATAAAAAATCACCAGACTGCACCAAGGTGGTTGCCTTAATACGTAAGTACCAAAATATCTAGTGCTTACCCTAGATAAACCTTTAAAATACATGAGAGAATTTATTTGATAGGGGCTAAGATAAATCATGTGTGAGAAACAGACGTAAGTAAATAAGTACCTAAACTAATGCAATTCAAGCTTAACTTTGTCAGTCTGTGATAGAAGTGAAACAAAATTTAGAAGAACAGCATCTCTTTTATCATCATTCTCGTGATACATTGCCAATAGTGCATCGCAGATGATAACTAAGCTTCACGATAATAATATAAGTATCACGTTGTAATCATCAATTCGTGATACTTATATTTCATGATAAATGTCACAAATTTGAAGGTTTTCAAATATCACAAATAAAAATTTGTGAAGTAGAAGCAATAATTGATGATAACATCACAGAACGTTTTCACTGCAGTAAGCATGTCGTAATCTATGAATAACTAAACTAATATAATTCAGGCTAAACTTTAACAGCATATGATTGAAGTAAAACAAAATTCAAAATAAGTCTTTCTCTTTTTTCCTACTTTAGGAGCCAAACTCATGATATATTGCCAATAGCGTAAGCTACATAAACTTTATAACGGTAGTTGCAAATCTGAAGGCTTTCAGATAAAAAAAGAAAGGAACTTGTGAAGAAATGAGGCTTTTAGATCAGGGGAAAAGAAAATTGAACTTGTGAAGAAATGGAAAGAATAATAAATGAAGATAATATGAAAAAAGTTTTCCATTATCATGGCAATATCCCAATCATCAATCAACTAATGCATGACCAAGTTGATCATATGGCATTAAATTCCAAAAACATCTCTGCCAATGATAAAAAACATGACAGAGAGGTTGTTAAAAAATAGTAATAAAGAAATTTTAAATTTTAGTCGACAGTTTAGTGGGAATTCTTGTCACAGCAATCACAGGACTTGAATAATGTAACTGAACACCAAATTCCATCTATTTATAGAATTAAAAAGAAAATATTGGCACTAAAAAAGAAACAACATACATTGAAAGAAATGTTTAATAAAGCAAATAATTATTTTGAAAACTCTTGTAAGGTCATAAATCATTATTCTATATTTTTAGTTTTATAATTCCTACATGTCATCTTAGCATGTTTAAACTGATGATGTAATGTCAAAAAGTCTCAAATACGAAAAAATATAATTCTTAAAAATTAATTTTGAATGGGTAGAATAATTGAACCTTACTGCCAGAGCATAATAAAAATGCAATTTTAGCTAAAATACACGCAATTACTTAGTCTTTTATTTATATATTTTTGCTAAATGTAAAAGGCATCCTCCAGCGCCCAGATGTCTAAATGACTTCATTTACATTATATTTTGAATAAATTACACAACCTTAAAAAATCTTTTCTTATTTATAACAATAAGCAGGATGTGAAACAAATAAGCAATACTATCAAATAAGCAATCAACTGCGCAAAAAATGCATCATTTATTTATTTAAAATTTTGTTGGCTGTTAGGGAAAAACAAATCGTAAATATAAATATTTAAGAACAAATGTAAGTCGCTGCAGAAATTCACTCTGACTGCAGTTTCATGAATAATGAAATACAATATTCTTATCAGAAGGCATTTTATTCTTATTAATACATACCATAAATTTCATGAATTGTGTTTTTTCACCTGCATGTGAACGAAAATTATCTGGTCTAGTTATTTAAAGACATCTTTGAACCTGAGCATATAATCATATACAGGACAAACAGGCAGATCTGTAAAATTCAAAATAAATCAGTGAACGTAACCAGCATTTGGAATAGAATTAAGGGGGGGAATCCTCCTTTATTAGGAAAAAATAGCAAAACTCAATTTTTAGAGGGCGAAATTATTGTCTATATTAATTTTCTCCTCAGTCTGGATTTCATAAGAACTTCCAAAATTTTTCTCGATAATAAAAATACTAATGATGCAGATTCCAGTCCTTTCGTGTTGAATAATGGAGAAACTTCTTCTGTGGGCCCCTTTCCATCCAAGGATTCCCAACTTCCATATAAAGCACTTGTTAACATCTGTCGCACTTACTGTAACAACAGTAAAGCTGAGCTGAGCTTCACCAATTTACTGCCATCAGTGATAATTTCTTACTTTTGCTCATGCTTAATTAGGTATTATTATTTTATTTTGTTCATGCATTTTATAAACCAGTTTACTCAGGTATTTATTTATAATCTTTGAACCTAAAAGGATGAATAAATTTTTAAGATTAAAAATGGATAAGTAGCTAAATATATGCACGAATGTTCAAAGTTGCACGAAACGTTCAAAGTTGCAATATATGCATGAAACCAATGATGATAAAATTCTATATTTTGGAAATTATTTTTAAATTATCACTATGGTTGTCAAATTTTCCCAATTGGTATTTTTGTTCACAATTGGCATTTTTGTTTGTTGTTTTGCATCATTCGGTGTGTAGAAATACATAATTAACGAGAGTTTAGTGTGCTTTCAGGGTATAATTTCTTGCAGTTTTGGGAAATATTTTCCTTGATAAAATTTTAAAAATTAAAAACTGGGAAATTTGGAAGTAAGACGCATAAAGTTTTGAGTACAGTGTAATTAAATATCAGGGTGGTAAGTAATTTTCATTTACATCACATATATTACAAAAAGGGAATGGAGATGCGAAAGAAACTGTTATTAAAATAACAATTTTATTTCATACCCTGAAAATTCTCTTGCTGTTGTTCACTGCTAGCATACCCTGCTTTGTATTTAAAGTCATCAGTTTTCTTTCACTGCAAGGACAAGCATCAGAACTGAATGTACAAAATTCCAAATGATACAGTTACAAAAATAAGCTTAAGAATGTTATTAAATAGCAGGTAATTGCATTTAAAAGTTTTAAGTAGTTTACATTCATATTTAAGACAATAAAAAATTATCACAATTATTTCATTGCACTTTTTGAAAAGAAAAATAAAGGTTCTTCAAAGGATTAATGTACTTTTAAAGATTAAACATAAATGAGTGGCTAAATATATGTACAAATATACAATGCAAGTGAAAATAATAAATAAAATAATAATAAAATTATATATTTTGAGAATTATTATTGAAGTTATCACTATGATTGCCGACTTTCACAATTTGTATTTCTGGAAGTACAAAATGTTGTACCTTATAACTCCGTGAAAACAAAGACATTAACCATTATTTAGAGTGCATTCAGAATATTTCTTAGAATCTATCTCTATGCACATCAGTACAGAGATTATTTCATACCTTTGAAGGAAAAAGATTTATTCTTAGGAAAAAAGCATTAGTTGTTTCACTCATAAATTGAGAAAACAAAGAGGAGAAAAGAAATGGCATTTTAAATGAAATCCATCAAATGATGAACAGCCATGAGTTAGATGTCAACAACAGTTCTTTACAGAAATATTCTCAAACAATTAGCAACTGAAATTGCCACACTTTAAGGCACACAGTTCAGAAACAACTTGTATAATATTACTCAATAATATTTACAATCCTAGCTCTTAAAAATCAACTTAAAAACCAAATCTTTTACAACTCATAGTATAATTTAATAAAGCTTTTAACGCATTTGAACTGAGATTTCAAGTCGTATTTGAATAACACTTTAAACAACAAACCAATACAGCACCAAGAACCAGAATCTTTGGGACCTCTTTCATTCTGGTGTTTGAAAATTTTCTAATTTCAGATAAAATTCTAAATTCAGATAATCAAATTTAAATCTTGCAAGATGACATGTAGACATGATAATGTTGAGGTTTCACTTATCTTCAGGTCAGATAGGAAAATGCTAATCTCCAAACAGTCAACATCAATCAATCTACTATTCAAATGAGTCAACATCATCAATCAAACTAACCAGCAGGTGATTAAAAGTGAAACACAGGAACCTCAGTTAATAACAAGTAAAATTGCATTTATGGCACACTTGCTTCTTTTTCTTGAGCATTCAGTATTCCTAGATACTGTAGAGACTAAGCACAGTTTACAAGCACTGCACTGTATCACAATTTATAGTTGCTTAAATTTAAGTATAAGAAGTTTTTTGCGACATTAAATTTTATGCATTATCTCACTAAACAGGAGAATAAATAAAAACAATTTATTTCTAATAAAAGGGAAAATATACTTATGAAAGATAATTTAATGAACCTGGGCAAAAACACAGCAAAACAATATTTCATTAAAGGGTGATTTCTATTATAAATATAGATCCAGTAATGATCCAGTTTTACATAAAAGTGTGATTCATAGAAAAATGTAACTATGCTTTTTACTTTACAAAAAATTCTGTCTATCATATTCCAATGAAAATATCCATTTTGACTGGATGTAATTTAACAATGCTTTTGTGTGACATCTGTAGGTAAGAACAGAATAAAGATCTCTTTTTTCCCAAAACCAATTATAAAACAGATTTAAAAATGGGTCGAGATGAGATTTTTTTTTTCATGGTGTCTCTACGTACGTACATATGTATGTATCTCGCATAAATTAAAAATGAGTAGCCTCAAAAAATTTAAATTTTGCAATATAGGGCTGCTATAACATGTAGTTGTGCACCATCACTTCTTATATGTTGGTAATTTTTTGCTTTAAAAAATAATCGAATTATGTTGTTCTTATCTTCCAGTTCAGATTTTTATGCCTTTAGTTAATCTGCATGCAATAGTTGCAGAATTATCAAAATTTAAAAGTTCTTTCAGCTAAGGCTAATTTGTTTTTACCATAGCAATCATATTTGTTTACATTTAAAACTTGGCAGAATAGTGAATTAAGTCTTTCTGCACCTTCAGGTCTTTTTGCTGAGTGGAACCAAAAGGCTTTCAGCTTTTTAAATATTTTGCCTTGTGGTGAAATGAGAACTGAATTCATTGAATGAAAAATATATCTCTAATACAAATCGAGCAGCAATGTCTGTCTCGGACAGAAGAGAATATTTACGAGTAGCGCATGAGCATCAGGTAAACAACGTTGAATCATCTGTGAAAAAGTTGTTTTTTGATTTGTTTAATTTCTTTTATACATCATTTTAGATTTATTATAGTATTTGAATATAATATATGGCAACAATCATTCTTCAGATGATATAATTTTCATGCATAGTGAGTTATAAAATGAATGGATCTAACGCTCTTACGCAAACCTCTAGCATCACATTGCCCCTATGGTAAATAAATACAGTGAATTTTAAAGTGCATTTATTCTATTGTGATTTATGCACTAGCAACAAAGTATATTTAATTCAATAAGTTTAAATGAAATGCAGGGAAAAAAGCATATAATTTAATATTCCATACAAGGACATCATTTGGTATACTCATCAAATTTCTTAGAATTTTGCATTTGATGTTTTCTTTAACAAATAGAGCACTACACTGTAAAGTCCGAGATCTTGACGTCCAATATCGGGAATGATCTAAAATCTGGACTTCAAAGCCGCAAACAATTTGTGTGTGTGTGTTGTTGTATGCTTTATGCATGTGCATTTGATTTTCTCCTCCTATAATAAAACACATTGAGAGCCCTGAATCTTAATTTCACTTGGGCACTAAATAAAATACCTCATTCTTGAGGAGCCAATCATTTTAGCATAAATATGTGAGATCAATAATTTGGCTCCGTAACTGCGTATGTGCTTGGCATGCATCTCAAACCGAAACACTCTACTTCGATACATAGCTGATTTTGCCAACCTGGCGAATAATTATTTATTTTATTTTGCTTTCATCACCACATGTTTATCAACATATGACAACTTGTAGCAATTGAATAGGCGATGATTACAGATTTAAGGGGGAAAATTTATTTTCATATGCTCAAAACAGATTTTGTTAATGAAGCTCATAGGCCAAAAGATTACGTTTAGTGCTATCTGTGTTAAGAATAACTGATATGTTATTCACATAAACCAGGGATGGGCAAACGTTTTCGTTCGCGGGACAAAAATCGAAAAAAAAAAGTTCGGAGGGCCAAGGTAAATTTTTCTAAAATTTTAAAAACATATACAAGTATTACAATTTAAATATGTTAATGAGAAGAATGAAATTGCGTTTTCATTTTTAAAAGTTTCTTATATTGAGGTTCGAAGTGAGATGTACTGATTCTAAGGAATGAGGCTAACTGTTCATCTGTCACTCTACTTCTTAAATAATTCTTTCTAAGGTTCATTGTGGAAAACACTTGTTCACATATATAAGATGAAGCAAACATAGCACTGATTTTCTAGGCGTGAGATATTAAATTCGGGAAACTCACTTTCGATAATGATGTTATATTCTTTGAAGACTACTACAGCTTCATTGCAGATGAGACACACTGGTTTATCTTTTACAACTGTAAAATACATTTCCAGGTCCATTCATCATTAAAAGCATGGCATTCTGAATCAACTTTATTTTTTTTAGTAGACATTTTGGGGTTGAAATATTTTACGAATAACCCAAACAAGCACTAGCTACACTATACTTTTAACAATTTCACCACTATTCACAATGATGCTATATGTCCACAATCTTTCCATACGCAATACTAGAACTCACGACAAAAGAAAAGACCGCTGGCTGGAGCTTAAAATGCGCAGTCTGCCAAATGTGAGGTCTGATTCCCTTATATTGAATTCGCATACTTCTCCCCGAAAAACAGATAACGATTCTTAAGCCAATCTACAGCATAACTACCAAAGTACTTCCGCGTTTAACACTTTACCGATTGAAAGGTGTTTGTGCTTGCTATTTCCATCGATTTATGTTTTGTAAAACAAAAATAGAGACAGTAAAAAGATCATCAATAATTTGAACAAAAGGAAGAAAAAAAGTAATATTTAAACAAAGTAGAAAAGGAGATGTAGATATAATATTTAAATATATATTTCTTTTAATTTGCCTCGGACCGGTAAATTAAGATTCTATCGGCGGGCCGGATACAGTCTTCCAAGGGGCCGGATTTGGCCCGCGGGCCGTAGTTTACTCATCCCTGACATAAACCCAGAAATGGTGTCAGAGCTTGTTTGGCCGCACCGGGCCACAGAATATAGGGAATACAAAATTTTTGGAATTTGGAGAAGCACCCAGCAACAAAATTAAGGAATGACAAAATTTGTATAATTTAAGGAAAGCTTAGGGGCGGCAAAAATTTAGAACTTAGAGAAGCGTTTTGTAGCAGAATTTAGAAACCACAGATGCATCAGCCGGCCTAGAGCCGGCCCTCCGTTAGCCTTAAAAATATGTGGAACTTTATTTATTCAGGACTCGGATTAACCTTAAGCATGTGCACCTCAAGATGTTATGTTATAATAAATAACTGAATCAATACAATTCAAGCTTAATTCAATATGCAATAAGAGCAAGACAAAAGTACAACTTGTCTTCCGTCGCCAATCTTCATCATACATAGCCAATAATGTATAGCCTATGCTATTAGACTTGGCTAAAATTATACTTTACTGATTTTAATATAGCAGATTGCACTGTTCCTTTATATTCTAATTTGATCCAGTTTATTATTTCTTGCAGACTTAATATTACAGCAATTTCATGAAAATTAAAGCTTGAACTTTCCATTATGCCGAAAATAGTTTCTAATTCTGGAGCTGCAAAAGGATTTACAAAGCAAAAACATGTTTTGATGTCTAGTAAAAAAAAAAGCCATTTTAGCATAAAATTTGCTGTGTGGAGCATCTCAAGATCCTGGGAGGATGCGTCTCCAGATACTTCTTCTGCATTATGTCAAAATAATTTGTGGCCTACTACCATATTTCCTGGTGAGGACGACGAAGATGATAGCCACGAATTTGAAAGTTTTCGGATATCGCAAACCAAAGGTGAAATTTTCTAATATGGATTTTATAAAGAAATGTGGAGAAACAGTAATAAACGAAGATGATATAATGGAAGTTTTTCATTGCAATGATAATGCCCCAATTGTCAATCAATTAACGGACGGCAAAATCTGTATCCTAAATCCAGAAAATATGGCTACCGATAGTAAATAAAGTGACACAGAGGTTATTGAAAACAAAAAAATTCCGATTGACAATTTAGTCGGAATTCTTGACAGCAATCACAGGACTTGTACAGTGGAACTTTGTAACTGAACAGGAAATTATGTCTGTTTATAGAATTAAAGAGAAAGTTGTTAGTTTATACTTTTATCTTTACCATATTGGCAACACCAAGTTCCTCTGCATGTGAGCTTTTGAATGTGTGTGTAATGGTGTGCACATGTTGTTAAGTTTTAATAAAATATGTGAAAAGGTACGTTTCTCAATTCTTCGACTTGTTTCTTGATTTGATACCGGCTTATTTAAAATTTAGAATGTGTGAAACTGAAAAATTATCCTGATGTAAATATATTTTTTGATGATTTTGAAAAGTATGTGAACGAGCTGAAACATGCCGGCGCTACCGTGAAGGAACAAGAAAAATTGAACTATATGCTAAGATATATGCTATATGCTAAGATATAAGACTATATGCTAATACAGTCACGTTGGTGACTTAATTGATGTATTACCAGAGAAGGACAGAACAGTTGATTACCTAAAAAGCAAAATCAAATTAAAATTACTTGAAGAGAATAATGATCATGAAGATTGTGCACCAGCAGAAAAATCAAGTGCCTTCAAAATTGAAAGAAGCAAACCGGCTCCACAAGGGAATGGCTGTTATAATTGTGGAAAACCTGGTCACATTAAAAAGAATTGTTGGCATGTCCATCAAGGGAACTATCGTGGTAACGGCTCCACTAATTATCGTGGTCGAAGTGCTTCAAACAATCAAGAATGTAGTCATGGTTTTCGTAGACATCGTGGACGCAGAGCATACTCTAACCACAGAATAAACAGTCATCAGGAAAATAGTTTTCACACCACTGTTATCGAAAGTAACATGTCGAGTTCCAGTGCAAATATTGTGATGAATAAAAATGAAATCATTTGGTTACTGGATAGCGGATGCACAGACCACATTACAAACAGTGATGAATATTTCAAAGAGCAAGTCACTTTGAAGGATCCTATTCAAGTGAAAGTCGGTGACGGAAGGATTTTGAAAGCTACAAAGGTTGGCAATATAATAGTTTCTTTTCCTTTATATAACTCTGAATCTATCATAACATTGAAGAACGTATTTTATGTAAAAGAAATGAAAGCAAATTTATTAAGTTATTCGAAGATTACTGATAATCATAAAATAGTTTCAAAAGAAAAGTTCTCTAAAATTTATGATATCAATGGTTCATTAGTAGCAATAGCAAAGAAAGAAGAAAGATTATATAAAGTAAAGAGTTATGTTAAAAATAGTAAAATGTTTGCAAATTTGACCAACACTAAGTTAACGTTAAAAGAAAAATTGCACTGTTCACTTGGACATATAAATTTTAAATATCTGGATATTATGTGCAGAGATCAACTATTAGATGGAATCCCTAAAGAAATAGAAACTGAATATATGAAGTGTGCCATATGTATTGAAAATAAAATGCACAATTTACCATTCAAGAATAATAGAAGAAAAGCAGAAGATATTCTGGAGATTATACATACAGATGTAAATGGACCTCACAGAACAAGTGGATGTAATGGTGAGAAATACTTTGTGAGTTTTATTGATGATTATAGCAAGCTGGCAAAAATTTATTGTATCAAATCTAAGGATGAAGTCTCTAATTGCTTAATTGAATATGTAAATGAAATTCAAAATTTAACAGGGAAGATGATCAAAGAACTAAGATGTGATAATGGTAGTGAATATATGAATAGCAAGATATACAAATTTGCAAGAGAAAAAGGTATCAAGATAAAATCATGCCCACCATATGTACATGAATTAAATGGTATTGCTGAGCGTTACAACAGAACTATAATGGATATGGCAAGATGTCTTTTAGCTGAAGCAAAAGTTGACAGACGTTACTGGCCTGAAGTGATTAAAGCTGCTGCTTATTTGAAAAATAGGACATTAACAAATACTGTTGTAAAGAAGACACCATATGAAATATTTTTTAACAGGAAACCATCTGCAAATGAATTGAAATTATATGGAAGTAGAGTGTATGTAAGAATACCAGAAGAAAAGAGAAATTCTAAGTGAGATAAAAAGGCTGAATTTGGAATCTTACTTGGATATACAGAAGTTGGATATCGAGTTTTGATGAATAACAAAATTGTAGTTGCCAGACATGTTGACATCATTGAAGAAGACATAATGTGTGTAGGTTGTGATGATGAAGATGAGAAAAATATTACAGATAAGAAGAATGAACCTCAAGAAGTGTCATATAAATCGAGTAATGATAACTCCAAGGACAGTGTGATAAATGAGGATGAAACTAAAGGTGGAACAAGACCAAGAAGGCAAATCAAACCACCAGTTCGATTTCATGAGGAATTCAGGTACTACTGTGGTAGTGCAAATTTTTGCGATGCTACAGTTCCAAGTAACTTTGAGGAGGCGATAACATGCAGTGAGGCTGGACATTGGAAAGAGGCAATGGACAGTGAAATGAACAGTCTTGTTAAAAATGACACTTGGACACTAGTGACTAAACCAGAGGATAAAGCAATTCTAGATTTGAAGTGGGTATTCAAAAAAATAAAAACCAGGTAATGTTCTTAAAGCTAGATTAGTTGTTCGAGGTTTCCAGCAAAAAGATAGTATTGAGGATACTTACTCTCCTGTCATTAAGATGCAAACCTTAAAATTGTTACTTTCCTATTCTTGTCAGTATAATTTAAATATTCATCAAATGGATGTTGAGACTGCTTTTTTAAATGGTTATGTTGTATATGAGGTTTATGTTAAACAACCACAAGGCTATAATTCGAATAGAGTGTGAGTGTATAAATTCGAATAGAGTGTATAAATGGGTTGAAAGAAAGCCCTCATGCTTGATATGAGTGTTTTAATGAGTATATCACTAGGATTTAATGAGTATATTACTAGGATTTCGTAGGAGTAAATATGATTATTGTCTTTATGTAAAATCTGAAAATGATGTATTTGTATATATTCTTTTATTTGTTGATGATTTGTTGATATGTTGCAAAGATACTCAGGTAATTAATGATATTAAGGAACAACTACATAATAAATTTAAAATGAAGGATTTAAATAGGGTAAAAAGTTACATTGGAATTGATATTGAATATGATAACAAGAAAAGTAATATCTTAACATTGAGTCAGGAAAATTATATTGAATCTTTAGCTAAGCTGTATGGTATTGAAAATTCAAAGCTTTATGATACACCAATGGAGACTAATCTTAAACTAAGCCAATCTAATTTAAATGAAAATGTTAAATATAGAAATCTAATAGGAGCACTCTTGTATATTAGTCATGGTACTAGACCAAACATATCTTTCAGTGTAAACTATTTAAGTAGATTTCAAAATTGTTATGATGAAACACATTTCAAATATGCTTTGAGAGTTTTAAAGTATTTGTACTTAACGAAACATCTAAAATTAACCTATAGTAAAAATCTTACAACTGATATTATGAATTGTTATGTTGATGCTGATTGGGCAGGTGATATTGTTGACAGAAAGTCAACTACTGGGTTTGTTATTGAATTATTTCGTAATCCAATTTATTGGAAATCCAAAAAGCAAAATTGAGTGACAAAATCTTCTACTTTTGCTGAAAATATTGCTCTATCTGAGGCTGTGACAGAAATTAATTTCTTAAAAAATGTGGTGAATGATGTTTTTGCTGATATAAATGACCCCATTAAAATTTATGAAGATAATTCAGGAGCTTTGGCCATTGCTAATTATGGGAACTTCACTAAAAATTCAAAACACATAGAAGTTCAGTATCATTATGTACATGAGAATATTAAAAAATGGAGTAATTGAAATTGTAAAAATTGATTCAGAATCAAATATTGCAGATATCTTTACTAAGTCTTTAGGAAAGATTAAATTTATGAAATTCAGAGAGGGTTTGAAACTGAAGTAAATTCTGTATACTATTTATATAAGTGATGTTTATTTAAATATTTTTTTTGCTTGAGATGAAATAGATTTTGGTAATGTCTTTATGTGAACTAAATTGTATTTAACTTTGATTTTAGCATTTAAATTAATCAAAGAAACATTTTGAAATAATTTGTGTTAAGTGTTGAATGTTACTGTTTATATCTATGCTTAATTGTAATCGGTAAGGATGAAAAGGTAAAGATGAAAAGGTTTATCTGTTATTAGTAAATATAAATGTAAGGAGACGTGTTAGTTTATACATTTATCTTTACCATATTGGCAACACCAAGTTCCTCTGCGTGCAAGCTTTTGAATGTGTGTGTTATGGTGTGCACGTGTTGTTAAGTTTTAATAAAAAATGTTAAAAGGTACGTTTCTCAATTCTTCGACTTGATACCGGCTTATTTAACAAAAGTATTAACAGTGACTAAAACAACTTAAATTATAAGAAATGTTTGATAAAGTAAACAAATAAATATTAAGTGCCTTTTTTTTTCTAAATATTGATACCTTTTAGATCATAAATGTTCATTATTTCATAAATCACGATTTCATATTTTTAATTTTATACTTTCTGCATGCCATGCCATGTTACTAGATTTAAATTGATGATCTAATACCCGGAAAAACCCCAAATCCGGAATTGCCGAAGTCCCGACGAGTTTAGATCTCGAACTTTGTACTGTATAAATATTTACATACTGTAGTGTGAATATTTCAGAAAACATTTTAAGACATCAACTGATGCATTATGCTGTTTATGTGTTGGAAAACAGAACATGTCAATTATGCTTCTCTTTACTTTTAATATCATCAATAATTTTTAATTTACAATTAATTTCTCCTTGTTAACCTATACTGATAAACCTTAATGCATGCAAAAATTCATTATCTACACATTTATTTAAAAACTGTTGTGTTTTATTTTCATCAAAAGAAACATCCTTGGAAAGCAATCGACTAAAAATTGATTTTCGAAACAAATATTGAAATTTTTAATCTAAAATCTTCTATGTTACGACCAAAGGGCCAGTTAAAAGAGTGTTAATGTAACTGAACTTCACGCATCATCACTACTGTGACAGTTTGCACTCATTATTACTATTATGACAACTTGTAGCAATCAGTCGAGTTACAGAAATCCTAGATTTATGTGGATATTAGCTTCTTGGTCATGGGTTCATTAAATCATCACACTCATCTAAATTAATCAATTTTTACAACTAAAACGATACCCTTAACTTGTAAATTTAGATGAACATTTATCTTCTATTATCTTACTACCAAAGAAATCTCAGCTATTCTTAATATAGTAAAATTAATAGCATACTTTGCCACTGTATAACTTACTATGATCAGGTCGAACAATGAAAGATCCACCAGCTGGTGATTCCCAAGTATACTGCTCATCATCATTATGTCTTGATGTTACAATCACTTTGTTTCCAACTGAATATGTTGAGTAGAAACCGATGCCAAACTATCCAATCATAGAATTATCAGCACCAGCCTTCAGTACTTCCATAAATGCTTTGGTATTAGAACTTGGCAACTGTATCCAAGTTGTTTACTACATCTGCTTTGGTCATACCAATACCAGAGTCAATGATGGTCAATGTTCTATCCTCCTTGTTCGGAATGATTTTAATGTATAGATCTTTACAGCTGGCCAGTTTGCTAGGATCTGTGAGCTTTCATGCCTGATTTCATCAAGTGCCTAAATAAAAAATTGATATCTTTAATTCAGATGCTAATTTTTAAATCACATTATAACTGGTGTGCAAAACTTAAGCAACAGTGTAAATTTTAATGAGATAGCCATGAAATTACAGAAAAGGGGTACAGTGAAAATGCAATTCAATACAAAGGTCATACGTATGCAAATGTCAGGAACAAAATGCTGCAGGAGACGTGAGCGTACGCAAAACACATGCAGTAGCTCAAGATTACAAGGAAGGATGGAGACAGAATTTAAGACAATAACTGCACGTGCAAGTGATTTCTTTCATCAAATATGGCTAGAAGAAATCCTGGATGACTTCACACATGGAAGAATGATCGAAAAGCTGAAAGGAGTGGCGTAGTGCGATCCGTGTAGCTGAAGAGTTTGGAATTAATGAAAGTATTGATTCGTGCGCTTGGAAAGCCTTCCAAACCATAGGTACAGCTGTTAGAAAGGTTTGTGGTGGCCACCCCAGGAAAAGAACAGCAGCGGATGACCGATATATCATTCTGCAGGCGAAAAGAGCCTGAAACCAGTCAGCAAGCACCACAGCTCAGCAAATGTGCACAGCAATGGGGCGACAAGTGTCGCGGCACTGTGTCCGAACGCCTTCACAAAGGTGGCCTCTTCGCCTGCTGCTTTGGAACATTGCACTGCTTTGAAAGTTGTCCATCGATGCCATTGTTTGCAGTGGTGCAAGGAGCACGAAAACTGAACATCTCATCAATGGAGTCGTGAGTATCGTTTTAGTGCCACAAGCGATTCTCAACGTCAGTTGTTTGGAGAGAGGTCCAGACAGGGTTTCATCCCAGTAACATCAAGGAAAGAGACCATTTCGGTGGTACTGGAATTCTCATCTGGGGAGACATTATGCTGAACGAGTGAAAAGAGAGCTCCAGTTTTTGACAGTTTTTCTGTAACAGAGATCACTATTGTCAGAAGATGTTCCTTCCCCATATGCGTCTACCATTGGAGCAGACTTGGAGCAGTTTTTATGGATGACAATGCACGGCCACACCGGACGGATGCGTAATAGCAGACCATACATTCAGTTGAACAATGTTAAATGAATTACGCACACTGCGCATGCCCAGAAGAGAATTTGATGCAATTACGACTTTACCGTAATTTTAAAGAAATATGGTATATGGTTGATATTGTGTTATCTGGACGTAAACAGTTCGCGTTTTTAAAATTTGTTAGGTTGTATGTTGCTTCATTACTTAGGTGTAAATATCAATTGCAGACTCCCCAAATTTTCGTTTAAGAAGGATTACAAAACAGGAAACATTACATGATGTTCTTTATTGATTGTACTTGAGCTGAATGTTTATTGATTGTACATCTGAGGAATAAAAGCAATTGATTATTTACCATGCGTTCCATTCATAAATACTTTAACAACTTAAGGAATATATATAGTTTAAATTACTGTGTTAAAGCCAAAGAAATTACTACAAATAACGGATACTAAATGTAATGTTTATGAACAAAATAAACCAAAATGAAATGAAACAGAAGCAAGTGCAATAAGCACAAAAAAAGTGTCCGTAGTATCGCAATCATAAAGAGTCGCTAAGGCCTATATGACGAACAGGCTTGTGTAGAGTTTTTATTTTTATTCAACGGTATTTTCTCCTACGCCAAAGGTAAACTATTGAGCATGCACAGTAAGTGAAATTCGTTAACATTGATCAAGTCAATGTGCAGTTTGCTATTACGCACACCGGAATCTTGTTGTTCAGAAGCTACTGGAAAGCGAAAATATCACTCGAATGGGTTGGGCAGCGTACTCTCCTGATTGCAATCCCATAGAACATGTGTGGGGTGCTTTGGGAAGACACCTTGCAGCACGATTACATCCTCGGGAGAACACCCAACAACTGAAACAGATGCTGATTGAGGAATGGGCACTCTTACCTTAAGATCGGATGGACAATTTGGTGCTGAGTACGGAGAAAAGGGGAGAAGCAACCATTGCAGTAAGAGAAGGGCATATCCCATACTAAGGAACATCTGCTTGTTTTTCTTCCTCTTGTACAGACAATCATGTGCACCGAGACAATGAGCTCAATAAAGCCTTTTTTGTTTGATTCCATACTGTATGGATTGTATTCATTTTTATGCAAGTATACTTTCGTCATCGTTTAAATTCAAAATGCTGCCTCTCATTTCTGAATTTCATGTCTCTCAGATGATTTCTTGGGGAGTTATCGCAAAAAGAACACCTGTTGCTGAAGTTCTGCACACCAGTGTATTTATTTCTATCTTCCAATGAAACTAATTTTAAATCATAAACTTGCTAGTTAAAACATATTATATTACTGCAGCAGCAGTAATGCTAGCAAAATTATTGACGCCATCAGTAAAACTGAATCTATAACCAATACACATTTTTGCAACGAAATCAAACTATGGTTACAAGGCCTAACATTATTTCTTGTCTTCATATACTACCTCATTCAGTTTGTAATCTTAACATGCTACAGTACGTCACACGTGTTCACTAATTTAAAAACTTTGCTATACTCCAGAAACTTACATTTATTCTGAAACTTACAGAAATAATTTTCTCGTTGTAATTGTTTTCAGATTGATCTAAAAGCATTTGTTTGCTGGTCATTAAAATAAGTTAATACTTTTTAACTATGAGCAGTAAAAGAACAAAAATGAACATGACATGAATCAATTATTTTCATCTACTTCACATATAAGTGTTAAACAGAAAATAAAGCCAACATTTTAAACTATGACAAATTTGGAATAATTCTAAAAAATATCGCAGATTTATATTAAAGACTTCAAAGAGCCTCTGTTAAAGACAATAAGTCTAATATCAAGCATCCTACGAAACAATTGTATCCATCAGTACCATTAGATTTTGTCCCTGCGAAAGCCACTGCCAAAGCACAGCAAAACTTAATTTGACATCATGCCTGTAATAGCAATGTAAATAATTAAGCAGGATGTAATTTCAACATTAGGTAAGCGGCGAATCATCGGCTTAACATACGGTTGAATCATCTGCAAAAAACTCGCTTTTTTGTTTAATTTCTTTTATACATCATTTTAGATTTATTATAGTATTTCAATACAAAATATGGCAACAATTAGATAATTCTTCAAATGATACAATTTTCGTGCATTCTGAGTTGTAAAATGAATGAGCTCTAACACTCTTACACAAACGTCTAGCGTCACACTATCACTATGGTAAATAAACACAGTGAATTTTAAAGTGCATTTCATTCTATTGTGATTTATGCATTATCAACAAAGTGCATTTAATTCAATACGTTTAAAAGAAATGTAAGGAAAAAAGCATATAATGTAATATTCCATACAAGAATGTCATTTGGTATACTCATCAAATTTTTTAGAATTTTGCATTTGATGTTTACTTTAACAAATAAAAGCACTATAAATATTTACATACTGTACTGTGAATATTTCAAAAAACATTTTAAGACATCAACTGATGCGTTGTGCTGTTTATGTGTTGAGAAACAGAACATGTCCCATCATTCTTCTCTTTCCTTTTAATATCATCAATAATTTTTTAATTTACAATTAATTTCTCCTTGTTAACCTATACTGATAAACCTTAATGCATGCAAAAATTCATTATCTACACATTTATTTAAAAACTGTTGTGCTTTATTTTCATCAAAAGAAACATCCTTGGAAAGCAATCGACTAAAAATTGATTTTCGAAACAAATATTGAAATTTTTAATCTAAAATCTTCTATGTTACGACCAAAGGGCCAGTTAAAAGAGTGTTAATGTAACTGAACTTCACGCATCATCACTACTGCGACAGTTTGCACTCATTATTACTATTATGACAACTTGTAGCAATCAGTCGAGTTACAGAAATCCTAGATTTATGTGGATATTAGCTTCTTGGTCATGGGTTCATTAAATCATCACACTCATCTAAATTAATCAATTTTTACAACTAAAACGATACCCTTAACTTGTAAATTTAGATGAACATTTATCTTCTATTATCTTACTACCAAAGAAATCTCAGCTATTCTTAATATAGTAAAATTAATAGCATACTTTGCCACTGTATAACTTACTATGATCAGGTCGAACAATGAAAGATCCACCAGCTGGTGATTCCCAAGCATACCGCTCATCATCGTTATGTTTTGAAGTTACAGTCACATTGTTTGCAACTACGTAAGTTTAGTTGAAACCTATGCCAAATTATGCAATCATAGAGATATCTGCACCAGCCTGCAGTACTTCCGTAAAGGCTTTGGTACCAGATTTGGCAACTGTATCCAAGTTGTTTACCACATCTGCTTTGATCATAGCAATACCAGTGTCAATGATGGTTATATCTTCCAATGAACTAATTTTAAACCATAAACTTGCTAGTTAAGACATATTATATTACTGTAGTAGCAGTTATGCTAGTTGTCACGTTTATTTACTAATAACTCAGCTCCCACAGATGCCCTCTGGCAGAACAGACAAAAAGTAGTTAGTTGAATGTGTGACGTGTCTAATATAAGGTGAATTGATGGACCGTCTCCCTATATATTTCAAACATAATGCTTGTAATGACTGTAACGGGTAAATATTATGTAAATAACTTTCATATGTTAATTTATATTTCTGAAAAAATTATAGTACTGTTCTGCAGTGATTAGAATTTCAGCACAGATTAGCGGATATCGAAAGGAAGACAAGCAGTTCCAGGCCAGCCCTTTAGAAGGTAAGTTAATTTTTACTTACCTATTTAGCGATCTAAAATTTTAATACCGGAAAGTTAATAAAATTTTCACATGGCGCCCGAACAGGGACTGCTAACAACCGCTTTTTCCTTAAATTATCTGTTGACTGTCGAAATTGATACGAGTGATATGTATAAATAATTAGTGAATTAATTTAAAGTCAAACAACAAAAAATCAGCGTTATATTTTCAAATTTTCAGGGAAAAAATCTGTCTTCACAGAAAATTTTCTGTGTTTGAAAATGTAATGCTGATTTTTGTTGTTCGATTTCTAAATTAATATTTGTTTGGTGTGTTATTGTATTTTAATCTACATTAGTGAATTGCTGATACCTGTTGAATTATTGAATATTGCACAATGATGGAACTGACCGATACATTGAAAAAGAAACGTGGCTACATAAAAGCTGCCCTTACAAAAGTAATTAGCCGAATCGAAACTGAATTATCAAAAACAGAAGTGAACGCAAATGAACTAGAAATTTCCTTAGAACTCTTAAATGAAAAATCAAATGAGTTAAAACAAATAGATGCTGATATATAAAAATTCATGAGCATAAATGATCTAGACCAGGAATTAAATGTTGTTGACGAATATCGTCAAAGAATAACTACATTTAAATACAACTCTAACAAAAAATTAAAAGAAATTAATACGGAACAACAATTAAGTGTGTTAAAGGCCACTGAACAGATAAGTGAAAATATAATAGAAAACGTCAAATTCGAAAGTCAAGCTTTAAAGCTTCCTGAACTTGCTGACATTTTGGAACACTTTTTCATCAGCCATACACCAAAATTCAATTAAGTGTGTTAAAGGCCACTGAACAGATAAGTGAAAATATAATAGAGAACGTCAAATTCGGAAGTCAAGTTTTAAAGCTTCCTGAACTTGCTGACATTTTGGAACACTTTTTCATCAGCCATACACCAAAATTAAATGCTTGATGCTATAAGTAAATTTAATTATCTGAAATCCTTTTTAGGTGATACTGCTTATAACACCATTTACGGTTTTCGATCTGACCAAAGAAAATTATGAAACTTCAGTTAAACTTCTGACAGAAAGATTTGGAAATAAAGATGTATTGATAAATGCCCATATATATTATATACTCAAAATAAGACTTTAAAGGATTCTAATGACATTCAAAACTTCCAGAAGTTATTCAACCACATACAGAAACATATTTGATGCCTTGAATCATTAAACATGACCTCAGAAACACATGGAGCTTTATTAACAGCCATATTACTTAAAACATTGCCCACAGATTTGGTTTTGAAATATAATAAAACAGTTCGAAAGTCAAATTATGATTTGAGTCATCTGGTGTAATTTCTTTCTGGTCAACTAATTGGGGGTATAACAAACTGAGTTAAACCAGACATACTGCGAAACATAGCTGTGGAATAAACGAATACAAGTTTGTGGGGGGGCTCCAAAAGAATTTTAAAGCTTTAAAATTTTAAGTGATGATAGCTTTTGTTTAAGAAATTTTACACTGTGCGTTTACTATGCATTTATTAGTAGTTGGGAATAATTATTTAAATACAATCGTAAAAATTTGTCAAAAGGAAGAAAATTTTCAAGTATGGCATGCAACAAAATACCATATTATATTACTATTAGCAAACAGTGATACTTTTTAATAAAATACAGTTTTTGTTATCAATAAGTTACATTACAAATGTTGAATGTATAGCCAAAGTAAGGCGGTTTGCGAGTGGCATTTAGTAATGAATTTTGCGAAACGCACTGGAAACAACAAACCGGAATTTCATCCTGTCTGACAATATATATTCTGAGACTCTTCTGACCATGAGTCTATAACGTGTAAAAATGCATCTTTATGGTCTACTGAGAAAAAAAAGAGAAATGCAAAATGAAAGGAATATGTTATAGCTGTTTACATCCGCAACACCTCAGCATTAATTGTACTTCTAGAATAAGATGTGAATTATATAAACAACGACATGCTACTATAATGTGTTTTAAAAAAGAAAAGGGAGAAATTAAGGAAGAACAAATTGAAAATAAGGCTTTAATGAATAATTCTTCTTCTGAAAATGTAATCTTGCAAACTTTAATTGTCAATGTTTACGGAAATGGCAAAACAAATTTTGTACGAACAATTCTAGATACCGGAAGTAGCAGATCATACACATCAGTACATTTCTTAGGGAGAAATTGAAGCTAAAATCTTTTGGTCAGAAAAATGTGACACATGGGCTTTTTGAAGTTATAGAAAAAAGGGAAAATCATAACAAATATCTAATTAAGTAATCCAGAAATGGAATTCACATGCAAAATGGAAGTTATGAGTCAAAAAACCATATGTTCACATATTCCAAAATTAGAGGATAGAGGCTGCGTAAAGAAACTGAAAGGTAATAAAATTTTTCCCAGTGATATAGCTATCAGCAAAAATTCTTGCTTATTTGAAAAAAACCCTAATGAAATACACATGCTTATAGGAGCAGATTATGCTGGAAAAATCTTTACAGGGGAAATAAAACACATAATGGAGAGTTTAGTAGCAATGAATACACACCTTGGCTGGACAATATCTTTTATCCCTACACATTAGTGACAGAAAAATTTGTAATTGAACCAGCTCTTTCCCAAACTAAACAAGAAATTCATACAGAAAATTAAAAAAATTGAAAGGATAGCTATCAGCAAAAATTCTTGCTTATTTGAAAAAAACCCTAATGAAATACACATGCTTATAGGAGCAGATTATGCTGGAAAAATCTTTACAGGGGAAATAAAACACATAATGGAGAGTTTAGTAGCAATGAATACACACCTTGGCTGGACAATATCTTTTATCCCTACACATTAGTGACAGAAAAATTTGTAATTGAACCAGCTCTTTCCCAAACTAAACAAGAAATTCATACAGAAAATTACTTTATTCGTACTTTAGAAAGAGATAACACGGAAAGGTATCAGGTGTCACTTCCACGGCTTCAAATTCATCCTGAAGTGCCAGATAATAGAATCCTTGCAGAAAAGCATCTGAAGTCGTGCGTGAGAAACCTTGAAACCAAGAATTCCTTAGAACCTTCAGAAACTGTTTTAAAGGATTGGGTAGAAGAGGGAATTACTGAACCTGTCGATATTTCGGAAGCAGAAAGGATCAAAGGGCATTATATTCTGCATAGAGCAGTGTTTCGGGAGAATTGGACTACCAAAATTCGACCAGCATTCGACGCATCTGCAAAGGAGAAAAATTCGGTATCCCTGAACGACTGCCTAGAAAAGGTCCTAATTATCTTGAATTAATCCCAAAAATTCTGACAAGATTTCAAGAGGGAGGGTAATTTCTGATATAAAAAGAGCCTTCTTGCAAATAGGTGTGAACCCAGCGGATAGAGATTTTCTCCGGTTCGTATGGTGGGAGAAAGGACAGTCAGAAAAACTGACTATATATCGACAATGAAGGGTTGTATTCGGCGCAAATGCCAACCCCTTTTTACTCACTACCACGATTAACTACCATTCGAAAAATGTACCAGAACAGCACCAGGAAATAGCTTCAAAGGTAAAGAACACAATGTATGTAGATAACTGTGTAGCGAGCATGTAATCAACTGAAGACTTAAAACTCATTTATGGAGGGATCTAGAGAAATAATGGCTACTGCAAAATTTGACCTAAGAAATTGGAAACATAACAGAATTAAAAATGAAATTTCAATTCTAAACTTCTGTGATGAAGATTATAAAGAAGTTGTGTCAGTATTGGGATTGAAATGAAACTTGTTTGACGGTACTTTCTATTGTCACATGAAAGATGAAGAAAATCCTGTATCGAGCAAAAGATCTGTTCTTTCCGAATTGAGTAAAATCTTTGACCCAATTGGGTAGGTACTCTCATGCCTAAACTGATTCTGCAGGAGTGCTGAAAACAGAAAATTAACTGGGATACGAATCTACCGAATGATCTAGCAAAGAAATTTTTTACACGTTCATCTCGGTTAAAATATTTGAAAGACATCAAAATTCCTAGACTACTTCCAAGAATAGATAAAAGTACGACTATACATGTATTTTCGGATGGAAGCAAGAACGCGTATGCAACCTGAGACACAGCGGTGAGGGTAGAGTCACTTCTCAATTGATACAATCAAGAGCTAGAGTTGCTCCCCTAAAGCTACTCACCATACCTAGACTAGAGATACTCGCTTGCACTACTGGAGCCAGACTTTCTCATACAATAAGAGAAGACCTGAAACTAAAAGAGGTTCCAGTTTTCTACTGGACGGATTTTACAAATGCCCTCTTTTTTATGAAACAAAAAGAAAATTGGTCCACTTTTGTAGCTAATCGAGTGAACGAGATTCGAAAACTGAGTAATCCAGATCAATGGCATCACATTCCTGGAAAGTTCAACCCTGTGGATTTGCCATCTCACAGTTGCTCTGAGAAATTGTATTGAGAAAATCTGAATGGTAGAAAGAACCAGTGGCTTCTTGCAGATGCAGAACATCCTGACTTAATAAATGGAGAGAGAAAATGAACTGTGGTTTCAGCAAGCAATAACACAAATACACATAAACTGAATCTTCTTGACAGAATTTCAGATTTGAAAAGATCATAAAAGTCATGTCTTGAATCTTTAGGTTCATTAAAAATGCAGCAGCACAATCATCTGAAAGAACTCATGGTAGAATTTCAGTGGAAGAAATAAAAAGAGCCGAAACAATGATTTTTCGACTGATCCAACAAGAATCTTTTGAAGGATAGAAAGATAAGAGAATATATGTACGCTGCAACCTATCATGGACTCCAATGGCCTTACAAAAGTGAAGACACGTGTCTTTCAGAGAGATGATGATGCTGACTTTCGTTACCCAATTTTACTTCCCTCGGATCATCCGTTAGTACTAAAACTGATCAAATCTGAACATGAAAGGCTAAGTCCCGCTGGAGTACAATTCGTTATGCGCACTTTACGTGAAAAATATTGGATTATAAAGAGTAGGAAAACTGTACACAAGTTATCCAGAAATGTGTGCGATGTCGAAGGTTCGACTCTGATTCACGTAAGACTCCTCGAGCACACTACCTGAAGACAGAATAAGAGATGCCTTAATTTTTGAAATTATAGGTGTTGATCTGACGGGTCCATTGATTTTAAAAAGAGATCAGAAAATGTGGTTTGTCATTTTTACTTGCATGATATATAGAGCAATTCACTTCGAGCTGGTCTCATCTATGTCAAATGAAAGTTTCCTGCAAGCCTTCAGGCGGTTTATCACTCGAAGAGGTAGACCTTTCACCGTATACTCCGACAATGGAACCAATTTTGCTGGGTCAAATAATTTGTTCAAGACCATAGATTGGAATTCTATCTCAGAAAACGCAACAGTTTGGAAAATTGAATGGAAATTTATTCCTCCTTCCTCGGTATGGTGGGGAGGGTGGTGGGATAGATTAATTGGAGTACTAAAGAGAATTCTTTGAAAGGTACTTGGAAAGTCTTCTCCGAATTATGAAGAGTTGTTGACAATCATTTGTGATTGCGAGAGCATTATGAACAACCGACCTCTTACTTATTTGTCAGAAGACGTAAACGACTTGAGAGCTCTCACCACAGCAATGTTTCTAACAGAAATTCCAGAGACTGGAATTCCTGAATCAGATCTTTTGGATTCTAAATCCATCAATAAGAAATACCTTTACAGAGCCAGACTGAGAAATGACTTACGGAAATGATTTCGAGCAGAACATTTACAGCAACTAAAACAAAGCTCAACATTCATCAACGAACCATCGTCTGTGAAAGTTGGTGATCTTGTCATCGTGTCCAATGATGAAACAAGGATAAACTGGCCCTTAGCTAGAATCCTGGAAATTTTTTTCATCTCACGATGGGCTCATTAGACTAGTGAAACTGAAAACTGCACAAAGGGAGATTATAACATCCACAAAGAACCTCATACCTCTTGAACTCAACTTTACACCTAAGTTGGATATGATATAAGTGAGGTACAGAACTCGACATATGACGAAATCTCAAAAGACTTTAACTACAGGTCAGTTGAGGTCCATTCTCTGCTGACACTGGGCCTCAAGGTGTGAGTGTCACATTTGTTTAATAAAAACTCAGCTCTCATGGACGCCCTCTGGTGGAACAGACAAAAAGTAGTTAGTTTAACGTGTCATGCATCTAATATACATTGAATCAATAGACCGTCTCCATACATATTTGAAACATAATGCTCGTAATGATCGTAACCTGTAAATATTATGTAAATACCTTTCATAGGTTAATTAAAATTTCTGAAAAATTATAGTACTGTTCTGCAGTGATTAGAATTTCAGCATAGACTAGCAGATATTGAAAGGAAGAGAAGCAGTTTCAGGGCAGCCCTTTAGAAGGTAAGTGAATTTTTACTTATCTATTTATTGATCTAAAATTTTAATACCAAAAAGTTGATAAAATTTTAACACTAGCAAAATTATTGAGGCCATCAGTAAAACTGAAACAATTTATAACCAATAAACATTTTTGCAATAATTTATAACTACTAAACATTTTTGCAATACTTTATAACCAATAAACATTTTTGCAATGAAATAAAATTATTGTAACAAGGCCCTAACGTTATTTCTTCACTTCATATACTACATCATTTAGTTTGCAATCTTAACATGCTACAACACGTCAAATATACATCAGAATTCATTCACAGTATAGGTGCTAACACCAGAGTACCTGGGTCAAAGGCCCTACCCCTAATCGAATGTTTGTGCTTCTCATAACAGACATCACTATAACTCCAATACAGCAATTACAAAACAAGAGATGTTTAAATGAGTTAATTATAACTGACTGGTACAATTAGGTCTGTTAACTCTGAATATAATCTTTTTGTTATTAAGTATTATTATTAGTTATTAAGGTTGGATGTGACCAAGGACAATGACCAAAGACAATGAATGATCTCTCAAAACATCTGGGGGGTTATTCGAGCTGGATGCACTAGTGACAGAGGATACATAAAATAGGTAAGCAAGGTATATGTACAGGCAAATCAGATAGTGACATAAATCCATTAGCTTAATTAATTACATACATAGAGTACATGAGCAAACTCAATTTAAACATAATACTGAAGAGGAGCATCCGTAAGTTGAGGCCTATGTAAGAGTTATTAAACACTATACATGTAAATTGATATATATTAGGAGGTTTTTTTTAATATTATTATTATTATTATTATTTGCATATATACTTTACAGATTTTGGGTCATGAACAGCTCGAATAAATAGAATAGTATAAAGAGTTTATCAATAGAGTTTTCAGTGGCCTGAATTTCCGGCATTTTAGCTGCTATCTTCTGAATTATGTTTGATATTGAGAGACCTCTGAAAATACTTTACATTTCTTTGAGAAGTTTAAAGACTTCTATAAATGAGCTAATATTTACATTGTGATTATTACCTGTATAGCCTAATCTGCCTTCTGCATAATTGTTGCTTGCTCTGTTGCTAGAATTTTGAGTATTATTCTGAAAACACAGGCATAAGATATACCTGGTTTTACTGAGGGATTTACTGGCGTGCGTTTTTGTTTGTTACCATTATTTGGATGTTTATTCTCAACTTTTTATTGGTTGACTAACTTCGGAAATTTCGGGCACCCCCCGAAATTGGCCATGTGGCCAGTTTGTAAACATTTGCAACAACTAATTATATCAGTTTTTTTGGCTATGCATTCAGAAGTTTTATGTTCGCCTGCACATTTCACACAAAGCGGTTTTAATTTGCACTGATCGGAGTAATGATGGACGTGACACTGCACAACACAGTGTTGTGCAATTATAACATTACACAACATTTCCATTTATTTTGTATTCAGTAATTTTAACATTGAAGAGCATAAAATATTTAAGTCAGAAATTCTTTCAGCATCCATGTGTTTTCTAATTGGATCTGAAATAGGGGCATGGGAGTTTAGATCGTAATCTGTGCATTTGCGTGACTTTACGTATTTTGAAAGCTAGATTGCTGAGTTCTTCTTTTATTTCCTCAGTGGGGCAATAGATTGGCAGTCCTCTGATTACTACCTTTATGTGTTTGTCAAACTTTTTAAGAATTAAATAACAATCTACATTATGTGATACTAAGTACCTGGTAATGTCACGATGATCATCTTCTGTCTTAGGGAAGATTTTTAAGAAATTCCCCGAAACTTTACTTGCGAAATCTAAGTTTCAGCACTCCTCTTTTTGAGGAAATCAGAATATTTAACATTGGGTTTTGGCTTTATGTTAAGCATTTCTACCTGAACCTCAACAGTCTGCATATCCATATTGCTATCACCCGAGTTATCAGTACCATTTAGCAGTTTCAAATTTATTATTCATAGAAATTTCTACATTACTTTTTACAAATTTAGGTGGGCGGGCCATTATACTGGGTAAAATGAACCCATCAGAATCTTTTATTGTCAGTCAAAAGAGATGTTTAAATGAGTTAATTATAACTGATTGGTACAATTAGGTCTGTCTATTTCATCTGCCTTTTGGAGCTTTTTTGGAGGGCCGTTTGGGCTTGGTAGAAGCACTTTGTGAATCATTTGTGCATTTTTCAGGTTTATCATTATCAGAATTAGTTTCTTTGTTAATTATCAGAACACATTATCACTGGAGTTCACATCATTAGTATCGTTTACAGCATTTTCAAAAAATTGTTAACTAAGTTGTAACTTAATATCAGTAGAACTGAGTTTAGCAAATTCAGGATTTAACTCACTAAAAGATTTGCACTTACCTTCAAATAACTGCAGTAAACCTTCTTCAGCAATGTTCTTTTTCCTCTTGAGGAGTGCATAAGTGGCTGTTTGCTTAAGATCCGGGATCGAATCCAACATCGTATTAGCCGAGATTTTAACACCTTTGACTTTTTCAGTATATCCCAGAACAGGTAGTCTATCAGATTGAGTATGTAATTCACTAGTAAGTCATTCCAGTTAGAATCCAAATGTTCATCTGCTAATTTAACGATTTCATCGGGCACCCACACCATGAGGTGCTGTGCAAGTGCCTTTGCATCCTCAGGAGTGAGGGGTCGAATATCTTCTTCCACCATGGAAAATAAATCCAAATAATCTATTAAAACGTTTAGTAACACATAACAAAAAATTAGAACACCATCACCAGTCAAAAATAATTCAAGTAAGCACCGATGTAATGAGATATCCACATAAGCACAAGGCTGTTGTGAAATGGCACCCCACACAGAACCAGAGTGATGAAAAACACGTCGTATCAGCTCAGAAGCTCAGCATGATCATCATCTGCATTTACTTACATCCAATGAGTTTGAATTCAGTTCTCCAGGGAAAAATTTCTTTATTGGAACAGAAGGTGTTGACGATGAGGCTCATCAACTGAGCTATCTCAGCTTGGAATGCAAATGTTTCCTCATTATCTCAATCCTCCAGCATAAGAATTTAGTTCCCTTCTGGCATCTGAAATAAAAATTCAGAATTTCAGCCTCTTTACTTCTTGATAACTTTCTCATCATGTAAATACCATTTTCCATCAGATATCACATACTGATCAACACTCATCCACTAATTTAAAAACTTTGTTATACTTCTGAAACTTACATTTATCAGTGTACAGAAATAATTTTCTCATTGTAATTGTTTTCAGATTTATCTAAAAGCATTTGTTTGCTGGTCATTAATAATAAGTTAATACTTTTTAACTATGATCAGTAAAAGAACAAAAATGAACATGACATGAATCAATTATTTTCATCTACTTCACATATAAGTGTTAAACAGAAAATAAAGCCAACAAATCCAACATAAACTATGACAAATTTGGAATAATTCTAAAAAATATCGCAGATTTATGTTAAAGACTTCAAAGAGCCTCTGTTAAAAACAATAAGTGTAATATCAAGCATCCTACCAAACAATTGTATCCGTCAGTACCATGAGATTTTGTCCCTGAGAGAGCCACTGCCAAAAGCACAGCAGAATGGAACTCAGCACCATGCCTGCAATATCAATGTAAATACTGCAGGATGTAATTTCTTTAAGATACTGCAGTTGATATACTGCACAGTGAAGTGCAGTATATCAATTCTATGGCACTGAGATATTATTGAACCCATTGTGAGACTGCATGCTATAGAATTATATTATTTGTCCAATATTTATTCTTAAGGATAATTATGAATGTCCGCATAAATCAAAATTTCTGAATGAGGACCAGCATAAAAACACTGCTCATAGGAGGTGGCCATCAAATTCACCTAATCCTAAAAATCTTTATGCTCAACAAGGTGAAAATCGAACCATTACAAAAACAGCATCTACTACCTTATTCGCCTCACAGCTTGGCATAGCTCGATATTTCAAAGCTCAAGGGAAGGTCAGAAATGATTACATCCTTCAATTTGATCAGTTTTGCTTCTTTGCATTCTTTATGATTTTTTTTTTTACTTACATCACACGATACCCAAATATAAATGCATGGTTACAAATGTGCCTAATTATTCATCATTTATTATAACAGTTTAGCAATGAATAAAAACTGCATAAAATAAAATGCAAAAATTAAATGAAGCTTATGTGATAAAGATCCTGCCCGAGGGCCTCGGCATTTTGTTTGGGATCTTGTGATACGGCCTTCGGGCTTGGTCAGTGACCTTGTTAATGGCCTGTGCTATAATAAAAATTTTATATCAGAATCTTTTAACATGAGAGTTTAAGCAAAAAAATTCATTCAGAAACAATAAAAAAATTTAACATCAACACACTAAACATACATAAAAATATAAACAACTTTTCAACTTCTGAACTGGCTTAATGCCACAATAATTTGGCAGTGTACAATAAATAAAACTAGGCATAGCTTTTTAAATGCAGGAAAGCTCTCCAGTTATCCAGATAGAGACTCCTTTCCATGGCATGGAAAATTAATATCAGATGGCACTTTTACAAGCTGGAAATTTTTTGCATTATTTAATGATACTTTATTAACTACTTCCTATTATTAACATGCAAATTATTAGATCTCAACAAAGTAGTGGCTTGGACTATTCTAGTTATGAGAAAAAGATTCTCATGTATTATCTCTTCAATAGTGATACTGTTACTAAGCAGCATAATTTAGCACCAATTACGGATAAGAATGGCATTATAACATCTGTGTTTTATTTGATGTAACTTGTGATTCTCAATGAGGCCCCTTTCGTTTTTACGAACAAGCATATAAATTAAACTGTTATTACTGCATTCTAAGTAAAGCATCCAGTAGAGGACCTGACAAAATAGCAGAAATCCATGAAAACCTTTTTACAAAGTGCAAAAACAAAATGGGGTCAAACACTGTCACAGCAGTGATTATTTGCTGGATTGTGCAGAGAGACATATAAATGTTTTAGTGCAAGAGCTGCAAATACAAGTACAGCTGAGAATTCTGCAAGAATGATCAATGTACATTTCACAGAATGCCTGCTAACTTTCAAGGTCCAGTGTTAGATAAAATTTTTGGTCGAAGGGAAACTATTTGAAAAAGTAGGAACGAAACTATTTGAAATTTCCATAGTTTACTTTTAGAAAAAGGAACTTGTTTCTTTAACACAGTGAAGAAAAAATAAACTTACGCATTTAAATTTATGGCTTACAAAATATAAATAATTTGACCATTTCACTTTAAATGGAATAAAAATGGATATATGTTAATAATTTGCACCAAATAAATAAAAAATTCTCATTCTTTTCTCACTACACTAGCTTTATTGAAACAAAGCATTAAAAAATAAATATATAAACAAGTAAGTAAATTTCTTTCACTTCCATTACAATAAAAAGCACGTTTGGTTTACAAGAAAAAGACAAAACTGAGGAAATGGACAATGATCCCAGTTATTCAAAATAACTGAAACTGCCTAGAATTCTCCAAGAGATGAAAATCAAAGCTTAAATTAATGCTAGATCACAAATTTTAATTTCATCAGTACTGAAAACCTTAATATACACTATGAGAAGCGTCTGAATTATACTAGAGTTCTGACTAAACAGGCCTAAATAGCAACCACAAGCAAGATGGACAGTTAGAGAATCTATATAAAGCAGTTATTGCATTATCCTGCAAGCAAAAGACATATAAAAAAACAGTGCTTATCAATAAAAGTGAGGTGGGGCTCAGAAAACGTTTTCCCAAGGTTTCTTTATGCAGACAATATTACGTTCTTTCCAGGTTAAACCTTTGTCTTTCCGATGTCTGATGCTTGAGACAGTGACATCACTTTACTCAAGACATTCCTTTACTGAAAGTAATAGTGAATGTTGACTTCATGACACTGGTTGACCTTCAAAAAGAGCGAATCTTCTAGTATAGTAAAATTTATGTTTTCCTAATATCTCCAATGGTTAATGGGGTGGGCAATGCATCATTAGACAAAATCATTAGACATAGCAATTCTTATATTTCAAAATTGTAGCATGCCATTCATGATGCCTCTTGTTTAAACACTCCCATATACCGATGAAAAGTGCTTTATAGTAATTTCACATCAAAGCAAACCATAACAGAGTGCTAGGCACTGCTAAACTCTGCTTCCAAACACGGTATGGTAATACAGAAGAATCTTTAAATATCTTTCAGATTTAATCAACTTGTAAAACCTTAAACACATATTAATAATTTAAAAAGAATTACCTCAGCATACACAAAATCAAACACCCAATCACATGACTTGAAAAATACCAGGAACTCACTAACAAAGATCAGCGATTTAGAGTGAGAAGGTTTTTGAACTTTTGTAACAGCTTTAAAAGAAAAATATTATCTCACAGCAAGTGGTAAAAACATTTCTGTTAAACACTGTAATGTTCAGACAGCATTTAAATACGAATCATTTGTATAATAAATCTCCAACACTAGTATAACAGCATCTAAATAATTTAATTATAATTTTAACAATGTAAATGGTATGTTTGAGTATTAATGCAATTAATAAAAGCAATGTTTCTAGCACCATATATTACACAAAATACAGATCAGTCTGGTTTCTCCAAGCATTAATCAATAAATATGACAGATACATTCATCTGAACTACCCTACTGCAGTCTATTAAAATATACACCATGTTTTCCTAAACTTTTAAGAGGCCAAAAATTTTAAATTCTTGGCAAATTATAATAAATAAAAGCAATTTTTATTTTGATTGCTCTGCCAAAGGTAAGTGGTCCCGAACTTATCCACACATACTTCAAAATTATATTTCATAAAAAGAAATTGGTCCTTGAAATAACCATTAAAAACTTTATTCAAAACCTGAATTAATAAATACTTAATAGTTCTCCTTATGACAAACATGAAGATGCACAAAACTTACTGGTCGTGGTCGTCTTGGGGGGAGACGTCGGGGCCGCCTTCTCGTGGATGAGGTGTCCTTTAAAAGTGACAAACAGTATATTTACATATATATATATATAGGAACATTTAATAGTTAGAGCATATATTATGAACATTTCTTACATTTGCAATCACATGTCAAAAATCTTGAGATAGCTGTTTTTACGAGATATTAACACCAAGTAAAACTAAAAAACAACTAACCTAAAAACAAAATGAATTACAAAAAACATCATCAGTTGCTGGAAGTGTATTTTTTCATCTATTTCTTTTCATTTTAAAAAAGCATTTTGATCTCAGGACGGTAAAAACCATAAAATTACAGATCTGTATTATGACTAAAAACTCATTTTCTTTTTCTAAAAGAATGGCACATGCAAAATGTGTCTAAATTATAAAACTAAAACAACTCATTTTTTTAATAAATGTAAATAAACTAGTATACATCTCACATGACAGAAAATGGAAGTAGATGTCACAGAGGACAAGAGACGTCAGACCTCACATTGGCTAAATTGGCTAAACTGATGCATTTAATGCACTCTTATTTAACTAATCTTTCTTCCTGTGTCAGAATTAAAAACTCCCTCTCTTCCCCCTATCGTTGCAGGTGTCCTCCCCAAGGAAGTCTTATTTTGCCTAATCTTTTCAACCATTTATGGTAAATGACACACCCTAATCACCTAGTGTCGATCTTACACTTTATGCGGACGACACTGCGGCCTTACCTCACTCATCCCCCAGGGGGAATGCGATTAACACTGTAGTTTTTTTTATTGAGATTTGCGTGAGAGCCTTGTCAATTTCAAAGCGAGTCGATTGTGACCCATCTCAGAAGAACGTCGGGTGCCGTCCAGTACTACTGAGTTTAAAAGTGGTCACTAGACGGTCATTTGCAGTGTGCAGTTCCATGTGGAGTTGAACCTTGTCATGGTCTGAGGGCTCCCTCGCAAGAGGGTCTAAAGCAACTCCACCTGCTAAGTAGCAGTTCCGGTGAGAACCCCAGGGTACCGTTTCTGTGAACAGCAGCTACCACGTAAGTTGGGCCCTTAACGGTTCATGTTCCCTCAGATAGGTAGACACAACCCCCCCTACATAGACCTACTTTTTCTGTCGAAAAAGACAATACCGACAACAAAGGGTTGTTGGAAAAAATGGAACAAAACACGGAGCAGAGCAGGCCCAAAGGTCAAGACAACGAAGAGTTGTCCGCTGAAGCTCCACAAACAGTTAGGCCACACGAACAGATAGGACACATGGTTTCTTCTGAGCCAACAGTTGATCCAGTGAATCCGACGATGATGAAAGAGGCACATAATTGCCTAATAAATCTCGAAGGTATATTAGCCAGAGAGACGATCTCCAAAGAGTTGGCACATAAAATTAGAGACAAATTTGTAGTATTACTTAATTTAGTTACTAAACAAAATCTAAAGATAGCACAGTTAGAGGGACAGTTAGAACAAACCCAGAATTTAGAAGATTATGTGCAAGGACTCTTGTCAGTTAAGAAGCAGACCTATGCAGAAGAAGCTAGACATAGATCCAGATCCAGAAATAAGACCAGACTGGAGGCAGGAAGACCCATATCACAAAAAAGAGTGGAAGTACAAGAACACGTACTGCTAGTTTATCCAAAACCCGAGGTAGATTGCACATCAGAAGAACTGAAACAAAAACTAGTTCAGTCGATAAATCCGACAAAATTAAAGATAGGAGTAAAAAGGGTGAAAAAGATTAGCAAGAGAGGAGTACTCATAGAGGTTCCCAGTAAAGATGATCTAACAATATTGGAAGAGGCAATAAAGGAAAACAGCGAAACGAAGGAAAGTATGGAAACCAGAATACCAGTAAAAAGGAATCCAAGAGTAATTATATATAACGTAAATGAGGAGATCAAACAAGACCAAATAGTCAAACTAGTAAAGAAACAAAATGACGGGCTAGAAGATGCAGAGATGGAAGCGGTGTTCTCTATAAATGCTAAATATGGACAACACTGGGTACTATCAGTAGATCCAGCCAATTTTAATAAGATAACAGAGAAAGAAAAGATAAATATCAAATGGTCACGCCTAAGAATCAAAGAATACCTGAAAGTATCCCGTTGTGCTAAATGCTTGGGATACAATCACAGCGCAAAAAATGGCAAGAACGAGCGAGTCTGCACCGGCTGCAGAGACCACGAACATGAAATAAAAGACTGTAAAGAAAAAGGTGCGTAAACTGCACAATAGCAAATAGAAAATTTAATGCGGGGTACAACCCCAATCATGGTACTAGAAGTCAGAAATGCCCATGCTACGAAAGAGATATAAACAAACTAATTAATAGAACAAATTATGGACTGTAAGGTTCTACAAATAAATTTACAGCACTCACGGAGTGCAACGGAAATAATGAAGATAAACTTAGCGCAAAACGATAAAATTAAAATAGCATGCGTGCGTAGTAAAAAATAAGATGTATGGTCTCCCAGTTGTATATAGGAAGTATTATCATGAGAGTAACGCCAAGGCAGCCATTATATTAACAGACAACAGAATACCAGTCTGTCAGATGTATAGTGACCCATTAGTGGTTGCTCTAAGACTGGATGTCCACCCTCACAAGAGCTGGATGAAGTTCTATTAACGCTGCAAAGAATTCTCAAAGATACTGAGATCACAACAATAATATGCAGTGATCTAAATGCCAAACACCCATTATGGAGTCCGACTCCAGCAGATCCAAGAAGTACCAGGGTATACGAGTTCTTGGCCACAACAGGAGTCTCAGTAGTTAATGATGATCAAATAAAGCCAACCTTTGCTGGAGCGAGAGGCAACTCTTGGGTTGATCTAACTCTGCAAAGACAACAAAACGAGAACCTCCAAATTTTAAACTGGAAGATAGATGACGCAGAAAACGGAAGTGACCATAATAGCATATACTTCCAAATCCAGATAGGGAAACTTCCGATTAAGAAAAACAATAGGGTCCACATTGAAAAGAGAGACTGGCTAGACTTTAAACAAGAAATTTGGAAGAAGTACCACCCAGACAAAACCCAGAATAGGACAGAAATAGACAAGCACATAGAGCAAGCCACGAAGTTGATACAAGACGCCTACGAAAATACCAGACGAGACAAAAACGTAATCAAACCTCGAAAAAGATACACCCCCTGGTGGTCGTCCGAAATAGGACAACTTAGGAAACTAGTAAGAGCACTGCGGAAGAGATTCTAGAAAGCCCCGACAGAAGATAGACCATATTATAGGAAGAAATATAAGATCTACGCGACATGATACAAAAAGATGATGTATAAAGCGAAAAGACAATACTGGAACGAATACTGGAAGAAAACAAATACGCCATTTGGGACATTCTTTGAAATGATAAAGAATAAGAATGCAGGCCCCCTCCAGATTAGCACGATCCAAAAAGAAGATGGGACCAGGACAACCACTCTAGAAGAAGCAATAGAAGAAATAATAAACCATCACTTTCCCCAAGATAATACACAGGAAGACAATGATCCCTGATAAGAAACGATTCCAGAACCCCCCCCCCGATACCTCAGACAACATTCCATTCTTGTGAGAAGAGATAAGAAGAACAATAGAAAGTATGAAAAAGACAAAGGCCCCAGGATTAGATAACCTTACAATAGGAGCAGTGGATGAATTAAGAATCACGAATGAGAACAAATTTCAAAATCTACCAAATAGTTGCGTAGATCAAGGCTACTTTCCAGAAGCATGGAAGAATGCCGAATTAGTTTTATTCCCAAAAGATGGAAAAGATAAAACAAAAGCAAATGCATACAGGCCGATATGCCTACCATCCGCATGGTGAAAGGTTCTCGATAAGCTATTAAACGATAAGCAGTTCAGTTTTCGCAAAGGTAAGAGTATAATAGATGCAGACGATCATCTGCAGAAAATAATCCAGAGGAATAGACAAGATAATCAACACACCTGTGTCATCTCCCTGGATGTTGCCTCGGCGTTCAACCAGTTGTGGTGGCCAGGTCTGAAGAAAAGACTAAAGGAGTTAAGATGTCCTAAAAACATCTACAACCTGATAGATAGCTACCTCACAGATAGAAAAGTGACATACAAAAGACACTGAGTATGCATTACAAAGAAATACTTCAAAGGCGCGCCGCAAGGGTCGAACATCAGGCCAATACTCTGGAACATAATGGCATATACTGCCCTCCAAATCGACTTTGCAGAAACAGCTATAATACAGGCCTATGCCTATGATTTTATCATCATCATCAAAGGCAGAAATAGGACAATAATAGAAAGACGAGCAACGGAAGCACTCAATAAACTGACGGAATGGAGTCAATTGTACAAACTCAGGTTTAGCATTGAAAAGACCCAGATGATACTGTTCCCGAAAGGTACGAAAATTGAGTCAAACCCGCCAAGAATAAAGTGGAATAACATCCCACTCCGAAGACAAGATACACTCCAATACCTAGGTTTTCTGCTTGATAAAAAGCTTACTTGGGTTCCACATTTGACGGAAGTCAGGAACAAAATCAACAAAATAATCAACAGCCTAAATAGGACAATGAGAGATAGATGGAAACTCAAAGGCAGATTACTAAAAGAATTATATCTGAGAGCAGTGGAAAGAATGATACTATACGGCTGTCTGGTTTGGATGACAAATACAGTTCGGGTTCAGACCAAACTGGCCCAAATACAAAAGATAGCCCT
>KK119486.1:0-50096 GCA_000611955.2 Stegodyphus mimosarum
CTTCATAGGAATTTTTTTATATGTTACATGAACAGGAGTCATTTTGTTTTAAATATACTTCATAAAAGTGTTGTTTCTCTCAAGAAGATACTGTTTCTAACCTTTGGAATAATCAATGAAGCAAAGACAACATTCTCATTTACTACCATCAGTATAAACTCAAGCAAAAAATTTGTGCATTCGTTTATCAACTGAAGTATTTTTATAGATGTTCTAGTTTAAGAGTACGAAAAATTTATTTACCAAAAAACAACAAATTTAGTTTTTCATGTTTACATCTTTATTGAAAAAATATAGAATTGTGAAAACTCATCTCAGTTCCACAGTCAATGATAGCAAATTATAAGAACATAGGCAGTAGATGTGTATGTTGCAGGATAAAATTTGTTGCTTCTTAGAAAATAGAAATTATAAGAATCCAATGGTGGGAGCTGTTTTTATTGTAATGTTTTATTGATACAAAAATATAAATAAAATAAAAAATATGGAATCTCAAAACTTTTCTGCTAGGGATTACAATGCCACTGAAATCATAAACATTTACAGCAATCGTAAACAAACTAAATTTAAATTGCAGATTAAAGACGTATGATCCTGTAATTATAAACTGTGAACACTAGTAAAGCTGATAAATTAGAGCATATCACTCAGAAAAGTCTTGACAATTAAAAAAAAAAAAGATGGATATAGCAACATACACAGTGTAATATAGAGTGTAAAATGTTCCACAGATTTGCAGCGAATAAAAACCTATTGATTGTGCTAATGCTGCATTTTTACAAGACTTGAAAAATTATATCTTTATTTTTATGTAACACAACGAAATGAAACAGAATTATTTAGGTAGAAAATAATGCATTAAACAAGTTTCATGTTAATTTCTCAATTATTTTTTCTTTTGGGAGTTAATGGGTTAGCTGAAATTTTATGAGCTATCCAATGTTGCATTTTAATACACAGATTCTCTGAATTTCTATATTTAAGTAGGAGCTTCTGTTAGTAAAATTTTGCATTACAGAAAAACACTTCCAATAAAAAAAAGAGATTTCTAATATCTGCTAGTTAAAATATATATTTTTATTACAATGCAGTACATGAAATAATGAGAACCTGGATATCACAAAGCCATTTCAAATATACGAGTGAAGACATTTCACACTACAGTAATTTTTATCAATGGTAAATAAAGGGTATGAGGAAATCAAAAGGTTATTCGGTAAGGACAGAGCAAATTGAGTGAGATAGAAAGCTTTGTTTTTTTAAAATATTGTACATTCTTGACTTATCACCCCTATAGTTATTTGAGTACCTCAAAATAATAATCAAAACAAAATGAAGTGCAGCTACCTAAGAAGCGCTCATGATTTCCATAACGTAAGCAACAGTTACCATTACATTAGTCTGGTATACTATCTCGTATACCAGTTTTGCACAAAAATTGCGTTTGGCGAACAGAAAATAATGCCAAAAGTCCCCCAGCGCAACGGCCCTTTCTGATTGGTAGAATTTCCTCAGTTCCCGGCGGGTTTTAGCCGCCCGTCTCTATCAGGGTCTCAGATATCTGTAAAACTCAATTCCAAAACAGACCTGGTTGCCAGATTCATAGATCGAAATTATGAAAAATTAAATATTAGCAAACAGGAAATAGTAAACTTCAAGGTGGGAGGAGTGGCAACATCCTCCCACCTTTTGTATTGCAGGCAAATTTACCTTAAAGCAATACAAAACGAAATAATACACATATATAGCAGATATAAATTGTAATACATGAAATGAAGTTGAACTAAGAATTATAAACATGTGAAATGACATTAAAAAACAATAAATATATAAACTGGCATTATAGTTATTAAGTACTAGGGAAAAAAGTCAATAATAGTTCATAAGTCCATGCGTTTTACAGGTACTACTCGGCGACCACTTCGAGTTACCCTTATATTTTTAGGAACCTCGTTTTCACATGACTCTGTCTCTGGTGCAGTCTCGGTTTTCTGAGACATTTTTATGAAGTTGTCGGCAGAAGTAAGCTCCAAAGGGAAGATTCGTTGAAGGGGTCGTATGATTTCACCATTGGCTACTCGTAGTTTCGCAACACGTTCAATATTGTCTTTGCCAGGAAACAGTTCAATTACCTGTGCTAAAGGCCAATTTATCCTATTTGGGTTCTTTGACTCCACTAGGACAATTTCTCCTGGAGAAATCGTCTTTCTCCGTGAAGATGACTTTGGACTTCTTACCAATTCTCCTAGATATTCTTTATAGAAACGTTTTCGTAGATTTAGCCGTAAGTTATGAAGGTAACGTACACGTTTCAATAAATGCTGAGAGTCAATTAAGTCCAAATCAACAGTTTCTCGCTCGCCTAAATCTTGAATAAAGTGAGCAGGCGTAAGAGGTCTCAGTTCGTTAGGATCGTCTGACAAATATGTCAGTGGTCGTCCATTTATTGTGGCCTCACAGTCAGTGAGCAATGTCAACATTTCTTCATATGTGACACAGGATTTTCCTAAACACTTTCGAAGAAGTTCCTTGATACAACGAACCATTCTTTCCCAAAATCCACCGTACCATGGGGCAGACGGAGGGCTAAATATCCATTTGATTTTCACTAAAGCACATTCCCTTTGAATGAAATCCCACATCTTTGGCAGCTCAAAATTTTGGAGGTTTAACGTGACCATATTGACCACTTGTTTTTTCTTACCTAGTCCTAAAATTGTCCAACCTAATAAAGTTTCCACGGCTGAAATACCAGATGTAAGTACTTCAATTCTTCCTGTCAAAATGCTTCCAAGTACGTCAGCTCCTAGAAGAATTCTTATAGGTGGCGAATCTCTTCCGACATCTGTCAGTTTTATTCCTCGAGAAGCAAGTTCAACAAGTAATGTTTCATCACGTATTCTGGGTAACGTAGAGCAAATCTTCGGTTGATCGAGCAGAGACATTGAAGTAGAATACTTTCGATCTAAACTTTCAATGGTTACAACATATTTCGTATGCTCAGCAGCCGGAGTAATTCCTCCGCCAAACAGTCCTTGAGATAACATTTCCTTTCCGGAAGGGGAAAGATTTAATTCAGCAGCTAAGCTCTTCTCAATATAGGAACGATGTGATCCATCATCCATTAAGGCTCGTGCACAGATTTCCTTGCCTCTGTGCCGTAGTCTGATCATGATTGTTTTCAAATAAATTTCACGTTCTGAGGGAAGATTTGTCAACAGCGTCTTGGTAGATTTTTGCTTTTCTTCTGCGACTTTGTCCTTTGATGAAGAGTTAATATCTTTACCTAAATCTGGGCAAAGTAACGCGTAATGCCTCCGTCCACAAATCAAACATTTTACACTACTGTGACACCCTTTTGCCATATGACCAGGCTTAAGGCAAACAAGGCAGCATTTCCGTCGCATAACTTGGGACTTTCTGTCATCGTAATTTATTGTCGACAAATTTTGACAATCCTGACTTGGATGAGGACGGTCACAGAATATACAACTAATTTTTCTTCCAGATGTGTTCGAAATTAGAGTAGCAGCAGTAGGTTCATCTCGTTGAACTGGTTTTTGGAATTCCTTTCGTTTCGTACCACTTCCGAACGCATTTTCTGCTAAAACCCGATGCTCTTCACCCTCTACTTCATGACGTAAGAAAGACATCAAATTTTCCAGAATCTTCTCCTTTGCGAGGATTTGTTCTCCTTCCTCGACTTCTCTGTTGAGTCTATATCTGTCCCAAGCCTTTAGAATTTCAGTCGGAAGACATGATTCCACAACAGGATACAGCATTGCTGCGTAATTCGATGTTGTCACACCCAATGTCTCTAACGCTCGTAGATAGGAACCAAGTTTATCGTATAAATCAGCTAACTTGATGACTGATTTGTTATTTACTAATGCCAAAAGATCTCGAATGTAAACTTCAATCAATAAGTCCTTTCTGCCAAATCGGGACTTTAAATGTTCAATAACTTTCGCGTAGTTATCCTTAGAAGGTGGGTAACTTTCCGCTATATCGCGTGCTTTAGTTTTTGGTTTTAACGAAGAAAGCAGATACTGAAATTTATCTTCTTCTCTTAAATTTTCATCTTCATGAACTCGAGAAAACTGACCCCAAAATGCAACCCATGATCTAGGCATAAGATCATACTCCTTAAGACGTAATTTGGGAAGTTTTAAGTTATCAGATGCAACCTTATTAGAAATTACAGATTTACTTTCATTATATTGATTATAATTCTTCTCGTATATAACTCGTACTTCAGTAAATTTATCTCTGTAAGATTCCATTGCATCATACTCTTCATCCGTAAAACTAATTAATTTTTTAATTTCTTCATCTACTTTAAATAAACGCTCTGCTTTCTCAACAACTTTGCAAAACTGTACGTGAATGTCCTTATCAACATCAATTTTACGATGAATATCATTAAACGTATTCGCCGCTGTGGTAAAGAGACGGCGTAAATTAGTTCTTTCACCTCGTAACTTAGTTTCCAGTTTTGCTTGCTCAGCCTCAGTCTGTGTTTTTTCTGAAGTCATGTTTTACTTACACGTATATCAAACGTATTTCTTAAACGTATATAACGTATTTCGAATGTAAACGTACTTCTTAAACGTATGTAACTATTACATGAACATAAAAAACTCTTCACGAAACAAACTTTTATAAATAACTCAGAAGCAATCAAAAGTTAAATAAATTCAGAAATTAACTTGTTTACCTTCATTAAAGTAACTTGAATTTAGCCACTTCTGATTTCTCAGTGCAGAGTACAGTTCTGTCGTTCGGACGCCACTTGTATTCGATTCAAATTCTGACTTCGTTTAATATCCAATTTATTTCACTTCACAAACATAGAGAGATTAAAGAGGCTATTTACATACAGAGTTTAACATAATGATCTAATGATCCGTACATCACGAAGATGAATAACATTTAATAACTTACGTATCGTATCTTAAATGCTGCGAAGATAGAACGGGAATTCCCCCGATCGCTTAATTCCAAAACAGACCTGGTTGCCAGATTCATAGATCGAAATTATGAAAAATTAAATATTAGCAAACAGGAAATAGTAAACTTCATAGGAGTGGCAACAATAATTAAGTCTACCCCTGATATAACACACGTAGACCAATTAACTTTTATATTGAGTATGTATCAGAAGATGGAATCCCAATGAAGAGATTTTTTGGATATTTACCAATTTATTCGCACACAGGAGAATCATTAGAAATGAAGTTTTAAAGAACTTTGAAATATTAGGTCTGGATATTTCCAACTGTAGAAGACGAAACCATGAGAATGCGGCAAATATGTCTGGAAAATACAATGGTCTCCAAAACCGCATATTAAACATTTTATAATAAAACAATTATGTACTACTAGGTGGTTTTGCAGAGCTGATGCATTTAAAGCAATTCGCTCTGGGTTCAACTAAATAAAAATTGCCGTACTGGCCTTCGCCTGGAATCTCTAGATGAATCTCAGAAATGTTCTGTAAAACTGGAATCCCGAGAAATAGCAAACAAAATTAATAATTTACAATTCATTTTATTAACAGTTATGTGGGATAAAATTCTTGCCAGAATAAATACAAGCAGTATATCCTTACAACGCCAATCTCGTTTGCGGCAAGTATTTTTGAGAATTTATTTAATTACGTTAATAGTTTAAGAAACTTATTTCTGGAAATAGAAGCAGAGGCAATAAAAGCGTCAGAAATAACAATATATTCCTATAGTAATAAAAGGTCTCGAAAACGGAAAGAATTTTTTGATACAGTTCATCATGATGATAACAACAAAGTTCGTATAATCAGGGTCAAAAAAGCCTTTTAACGAAATTGCTTTTACGTAATGTGTGACAAAATACCCTTTGAACTAAAACTGTGTAGCAAAAGTTACAAAGGCATTACTGAGATTTTCAAAATATTTCATACAAACTCAAATGACAATGTATCAATTGAATCGGAAGATACCACATTACTAAAAAGATGGTACAGTGAAGATATTGATACAAAAGAATTGGGTGAGAAACTGTTACAATTTCTATTACTTTGTAAAAGGCAAAATTTAATTTTGCCATTTGCCATTTGTTACGATTTATAAAAACTACAAAAAAAAGTACCGACATTTTCAAATATGGGAATCGTATTACGTACATTTTCACCTTTGCCTGGAATCGAATGCATCTGGTGAAAGATCGTTTTCGGTATTAAAAAACTCGGCATAAATAAAATATAATACTCGGCGTAAATAGTTTTTATAAACTATTTACGAAATACATTAAATCAAACAAAATTAACTTCTTCAGCTGTATTATACATGGAACAAAACGCATTGGACAATATTAATTACTAAGAAATAATTGATAAATTTGCAGAATTGAAAGTCAGAAAAAAGGATTTTTTTAATTAATTTCATGATCATTTTTACAAAAACTAAGGTTTTGACATTGAACAGAATAAATCTCGTTTTTTTAATTTTTGATGTACTAGCAAAATGTTTTAATTCTATTGACACACAATCAAAACATGTTTATAATTATATCAACAATGGAAAAGTGTATTAAAGATTTTTGAAATACTCACTATTTTTATTAATTATTATTATATACCTATCATGTATTATTTTGTTAGAAAGTTCTCATAAAAATTACACCCCCCCGGGTGTAGGGGCCCGGCAGAAAAAAATGTCTAGCACCTTAAAATATTTTAATCGGTCTCTGGGTGGAGAGTACGTGAGGGAACAACTTGGCGTGTGTGACGCAGTTCGTCATTTGGGCTCAGTAAGGCTCCTATAAAGGATATCTCTATAGTAGCCCATAAAGGATATATCTCTAGTAGCTCTAGTGCTCAGTAGGGGAGAAGTATGTGTGCAGTTCTTCGGGTCGCCATTTGGCGTGCGTGACGTCTAAAGCTATAGAATAAAATAATTCTCCCTTCATCGTATAAGAAGAATCTTTAAGAACGTATTGTTTGGGTGACGCAGGAGCTGATTTATCTGTCTTGCCAGCTACTACATAACACCGTTTTTTATCGAACCATCACGGTAGCAGAGGTAGTGATACAGCACTAGATTTCCGGGTCCGCAGTGACACTTAAGTTACATTCCGATCAAAGAAAAAAAAATTTTATCTCAGCTCTAATTAAAAAATTCTACAAGCTATTCAGCATCAACAAAACCCTTACGAAACCGCCACATCCCCAGCCAAAGGGCAGAATAGGGATGGTAAATCGAACTATCCTTAATAACATCTCTCTAGTAATTTCCAGAAACCAACAGGTCTGGGACAATAAGTTATCTCTGTTTTCAATAGTCGATCGCAGTGCTATCGACGAGACTACCGGCTATTCCCCATCTCAGAAGCTCTTCGGTCGCAACCTTCGTCTGCCATGCGATATTTTGTTTGTTCGTCCTCCGCATGCGCCTTCATTGCCTCGTGAGTACATTCAAGGTCACTCGGCACAGTTTAAAGTGATGCACAGGTTTGCACAACAGCGGGTCATGGAGGCAAGGAGAGCAAGACTGAGCATGCCGTTGGCAAGAGCTTTAAGCACCATGCAAGTGACAGTACGACTTCGCTTAGTTCCGCCTGTAATGGACAGCAGCCCGGAGGAAACGGGTCCGAGGGTCACCCACCTCTCTTACCCTACCACAACCTCTCGAGAGTACTTTCGGCTCGCCATATATTTAGAATGTCTCCATTCCGCAAAGATACTATACATTTACAAACATCCATGCTTTCTCCGATATTCAAACCCGGATCCTTCAGTATCGCAGTAAGTTCGTTCCCCTAACCAATTTAACGTCTGGGCGCCACGGAGACGGGAGACGATAAAGACACAATACGACACGAGAGCTACAGGACATCGATTAAACGAAGGTGACAACGTGTGGTTGTGGAATCGAATTCGAAGGATATCTCTCTTCTAAACTACAAAAACTTGCGACACCTACACAGTCCTAAACAGGCTGAACGACGTCCTAGTTCGGATCCGTAATTTATCCAATTCTAAGCCTAAAGTCGTTCATTACAGGCCTACCTTTACTATGGCCATAAATTTTTAATTTGCCTTTAAATTGGTAAACCAGCGATTAGAGAAATGAAAACATATCCTAATTTAACAAGCCTTCACTTTCCTAATAGTTGGTTTACCAATTTGAGGTGATACCAACTCCCCATCTGTTTAACCTTAGATGATTCATTATGATAAGGTTGGACATACAGGCATCGTCGTGGGAAACATAATGTTATCGGAATAAACAAGGCGATTACCAATTAAAAGAATGAAATCATAACGAGATAATGAATCAAATGTTCCTTACTTATCAGTAAATGACTATATAAATAAGATATTTAGAAATATCCGATCTCAGTAGATTTCTCATTTTATTGCAAATCTTGGAGGATTGTACTTCGAAGCAGTCATTCTTAACTCTTACAATACTCGCAATGTCCGAAATATTTGATGATCAGTAATTATTGTTCTATTCCAAAGCTTTCATAGCAAAGAGAAAGCTGATTCTATCTTTACGGAATTATGCACTTATCCTTTCCAAACTATGAAACGAAATATTTACGGGCATCAATATATTCCAGTTGGACTTTGTTGCGCCTTCAGAGATGAAGATGGACTCACCTACAGTTTTCCGGGGACATCGATTGTCGCCTATATAGGACTCCTATACTGCAGCAAATTAAAAGTGAAGTGGAAGCACTCACCACAAAAAATATAGTAACGTTCTGCTAAACAAATACCCTGACGGAGATGCCAAGATATCCTCTCAAAAAGACGATGAATGCAGTAGGAAGCTCCCTAGACCCTTCTTACTGCATTCCCACACTGAGTTACGGTGCGACGCGAATGATGAATTTTAGAAGAGAGAATTATATGAAGCGCATTCCGAGTCTGGAACATGGATCGCTTTTAGTGATGAAACCACCTACGAATGTAGTCTGGAAACATGGTATCTCATCCCAGCCTGAAGTGAAGAATATTTGAATAAGTTTGACGTTTAGAAACACTATATCTTGGCAAGTGAAGCGTTCTTCTGATGAAATGGACTTCGGTTATTACGATGATATAAATAAATCCATAACCCTAAAACCATGCAGGGATAAAAACACTTTTCCGCACAAGAAGGCACGTTTAGAAGATTAAGATACTCGAGATACCTCAGGACGACTGGCTGAGTCGGCATTACCACTCATCACGATGAACTGATCAATTGTTGGTCATTGGAAATGATGTGTCGTCTTTCCATTGTTGTGAGTAGAAATAATAACGTTCGAATTCATATGTAAAATTTTGAGGATAGAATAATTTCAACTGTGGATCTTCTGTTAAGGGTGGGACTATGACTCCTGCGACGTGGTATGATTTCATGAAGAAATTACCAAACTTTAATTTCAAGTATTCGGAAGCATCTTTCATAGCCAACAATCAGTTGGCGGTATTTTGTGTAAACGCGCAATGTGTTCTTCAACGAATCTTTAAAAGCTCCTACGCCGATTTACGCCTCGTATCAGATTGTTTTGAATTAGAGTCATATCAGACCAATAAACTTTTAGATTTATACAGTGAAATAACACAGACTATCCAAACTGCTCTATTTCAAAATATGTTACCGCATGATATAAGAAAACGGAGATCAAAATGCCAAAATTTGGAACATTTAACTAGCGAGCAATGTGTGCAGAAAGTTAACAATGTTATTTACAAGGAGCATTAACCAGTCTCAGGAAGGTATTTATCTGTGAGGGATGTGCAGTCGATCATCCAAGTCAACGGCGCCACCCCTGTATAATGGAGACAATTCGGGGAAAAGCTATGAATAATACTGACAAAGCAATATTGTCAATGAACTTGAAAAGACTTGCTCAAAACCTTTATGTAGACACTTGCTATTGTGTTTATGACAATGAAGACTTTTTAAAGAATATTTCATTGACACCTTTACGTGATCGAATAGAAAATTTGTGAGAAAAAATTATTTTAGTAAGTATGTATTTTAATAAAAAAATGCTTTATTTATATAATGTATCTTTATTTAGCTGTGGACTGTTTGTTATTATGTTTTAAATGAATATCTTATTACCTTACTCTTACTTCTTAAGTCTTGACAAGTTATCATAAGAATACTCTTTTTTACCGTATACTGCTATACTATAGAAATGATTTGTTGCTCAGGTTTTATACTAACGCATTACAGGATAATACATTTCATTTAAGTATGGTATTAAGTATTAACATGTAGCGTAAAACGCTTATCTTTTCAATAACCTAATTGAAAGTTAATTAAAATTAGTTGAATTAGTATTAAATTTATCTAAAGTGTTAATTGTGCTACAAAATGATTCATGACTTACAAAAGTCATGAATCATTTTGTAACGCAACTAACTGCATACTGATAAGGCTAGATGAAATGAAATGCAGGTTTTTCCTACTGATGGTCAATTTGAAGCCGGTAAGAATCTGTTAAGACCCATTTTTAGGTAAATAAGTTACTTTCCATAGCACATTTTCTAAACCTTGTAGGGAATTCTGCGTAAATAAATTTGGTAAAGGTTCTAGCCTCATTTGGGTAAAACAGTAAATATTCTACAGTGGAAAATGCATACTTCTTATTTAGTTCTTAATATTACGTTAAAAAATAGTTCTAAGATAGGTATTCTGTACTGAGGATATACTGCAGGAAACATATGAATGATTTAGATAACCTTTGGAGTTTTTCTCTTGGAATAACGCAATATTTAGCAACATTAATTTAATTATAGTTTTCGGAAATGCATAGAAAGTTCCTATAATACAAATTTATATGTACAAATAGAAGAAAATGGAACAATTATTTGGGTGTAGTTTTGTATTGAAAAGGGGTTATTCCTCATTAAATGGGTACTAGTAAGGAATATTTAATTGATATAATGAGTATATTATGAAGAAATGTTTGTATTCCGGATGAAATAGGTTAAAATATTCTGTAAATGTATGTATATTGGTAATGATATATGTTGTGTAAAGGTATTGCAGGGTTTCACAAGATTTCATTCGTAAGAAAATAGATTGGTAAATAAATGAATGAAAACTGTCATTCACGAAAGAACATCCTAGTATAAGAAATTAAAAAATAGGCTATATATGAAATTGTGTAGTGAATTAAGTTGGAACTGAACTAAATCCGAAAGAATGTGTTAACATTATTCTCTAGAAATAAAACGTATATCAATAAAACCAAATTTCAAGAAATGAAATGGTAACCAATGGGTAAAATCATTGAACATTGGGTAATTCATCTCTGATACTGAAAATTTTCATCTTAGGAATTTCTTTTTTACATGTAACATAAATAATCGTTATTTTCGCATGAAAGCAGTTGTTACTGAAGACAGAAATATCCGTACCTAGTAGAGAAAAAAGGTAATAAAGTAAAAATTTGTTTAGCCGGGAAATTTAAAACTTAAAAATAATGGTATGAATGTAGTCAATTAGAAAAAAAAATTGAATTTAAAGGTATTAGGCGCTCAAAATAATAAGAACGATTTCTGCATGGTTAGACGAAACAGTGAATATGGTTCTAAAATTATGGATGAAAGCTGAGATTTCATTTTAAAATTTCGGAATCTACCAAGCTAGCTTAATGAGAATCGAGGTTCAAAACTGAACATTGGTTACAATGAAGCTCTTAAACTCACGCATTCAGATACAAATGATGAAAAATCTATAAGGAAATATGCATGAAATGTTAAAGTCTGAAAATTCGATTGAAGCTAATAATGAAGTACAATATAGTACAATATAGTACAATATAGTGAAGTCATGGTAAGACTGTTACAGAATGATAAATTTAGAACTGACAAATTAAAATAATACTATAAAATATAAACTAAATAAGGGCTATTCACCGAATTGGATATGAATAGTAGTTAACGGATATAAAGTGACATGTTTAATTGAAAGTGTATGTTTAAGAAATTTAAACATGTAAATTTAGCTGAAATAGTAAAATCAGAAGCATTACTACAATCGAAAATTATAAAAAAGAGTTAAAATCTAGAGGATGTTGGAAACTAGAAAGAAAAAAGTGTAAAAAAGTAGAAAAATTACATCTAAAATTAAATAAAGCCGATGTGTATAGCGGTAAAATTTAATGAACAAGTTCAAAATTATAATATTTAAAAAATTATGAATGTTCAAAATTTACGAAACAAGTTAAAAATAACATCTATACTTAAATAAAGCTTATATACACTCTTAGACAAAAAAAAAAAAACGGCGCACCAAGAAGGAGTTATCCGAATGGGACAAAACTCGGTAGAAGTGATGTACATGTACAGAAAAACAAATGATTACAGTTTGAGAATAACTGGATGATTTATTGAAGTGATAGAGCTTCATAAAGTGAAAAAATCAGTAACGCATTTGTCCACCTCTGACCTTTATGCAAGCAGTTATTCGGCTTGGCATCGACTGATATAGGTTGAGGATGTCCTTCTGAGGGATATCGTGCCAAACTCTGTCCAACTGGAGCGTTAGATCGTCAACATCCCGAGCTGGTTGGAGGGCCCTGCTTATAATGCTCCAAACGTGCTCAATAGGAGAGAGATCCGGCGACCTTGTTGGCCAAGGTAATGTTCGGCAAGCACTAAGACAAGTAGTAGAAACATGTGCAGTGTGGAAGAAGGGACATTTCTTGCTGAAATGTAAGCCCACAGTGGCGTGACATGAAGGGCAACACAACGGACCTTAGAACTTCGTCGACGTACCTCTCTCAAATTTGATCTCTCTCAAATTCTGACATCTGCGCACATCGTTCGCACACTTGTATGCGAGGCATAGTTACTGTCTACCAGAGTACACGGAATGAAATTCGTGAAGAATTTATGACCTGGAATCGTAATTTCACATTTTAAATATCTTGTCAGTTGCGCAGATCAGATGCGCTGTAGCGACAACCATTCATTCATTTGCAGCCCAAATGTAAAATTTTGCATTTTCCGTCGAAACCTGTATGTATATCAATTTGTATCCAATTTGCTTTATATCTTCTCGATGCATCGTGGTGTGTCTTTTTTTTTTTTTTTTTTTTTTTAAGAATTTTATTGTCAGAAAATAGAGGAATTAAACTAAAAGTAAGGGCATGATTGAAATTACGAAAGTTAAAACGTCTGAAATTAGTCAAAAATTCAATGAAAGTCATGTACATAGTTTGAAAGTATAGCAAATTAGTTAAATTCACAGTATGTTGGAAACTAAAAAACGTTATAAAATAGAGGAGAAGTTAAAATTTAGATCTAAATCTGAATAAAAGTCAGGTATATGATTTAAAAATATAGGAAGTATGTTAAAATTAAGACTATATTGGAAATTATGAAGGTTAAAATGTATGAAAGAAATCAAAGAAAAGTCTTGCATAGAGTCTGAAAGTATAATAAATTAGTTAAAAAATAGAGTATATTAAACATTATGAAGGTTAAAATGTATAAAACAAGTTAAAAATTGTACATCTAAAATTAAATAATATAATAAATAGAAACGCAAATCTGAATAATTATGCTCCTAAAATGTGACAAATAAGTTATTATTAAGAATATAGGTTTAAAGGCCTGAAAAAAATCAGATGTAAAATGAAATAAAGAATAAAAATGCGTAATAACCTAAAGCAAGCTAAATTTGTACATCTAAAATTAAAATTAAAATGTAATAAACAGAAATGCAAATCTGAACAATTATGTTCGTAAAATGTAACAAATGAGTTAACATTAAGAGTATAGGATAAAAGGCATGAAAAAACTCCTATGTAAAATGAAATAAATAATAAAAATGCGTAATATAATTAAGATTACATAAAGTATAATTTGATATTATGAACGGAGGGTGTAGAAATAACGTAACATTCTGAGTATATAGGGAATTAAAAGGCTTCAAATAAATCTTAAAAATTAAGAATTTACATCTAAATTTAAGGCCTTCTGAATCAATCATTAAATTCGAAAATAAGCGCCGCTAAGGGTACCTAAAAAATAACCATCATATACGTAGTAAAATAGCTGGAATACGAAGAAAAATAAAAAGGCGAAAAACTGGTTAACAAGGGAAAATTAATAACCTCCGGAAAATTAATAAAAAATAATCTCTTATCAAATTGTGATGTCATCTTATCCACTAAATAAAAAATCCTGAAACTCTCCTTTTTATCTGTTGCGCCTCCGCCTCTGAACTTGCACCGCACACCGCCTGCGGACTTGCACCGGGCACCGCTTCCTGCCCGTGAATCCCCCTTTTCACACTACTTACAAGCCAAATCAAATACTAAATTTAAAAACAAAAAGGATCATAGTCTTATAACATTTACAATGTTATTTACAATTGTATACACTACGTACTATGGCCATAGTAAGGAGCTAACCTGTCGTAATGAACGACTTTAGGCTTAGCGTTCACTGACTTACGGATCCGAATCACGACGTCGTTCAGCCTGCTTATGTTAGTGTAAATTTAGGTATTTTTGCATAATGAAACTCAAAAGCATAGAATGCGAATGTGCGCCAAGATATATATTGGCGAGAGAAAACGAAGGTGTTCGCATTCAGTTTGTATTCGATTCTCACCTTAGGTACTTGAGCCAAAATGTCTCATTCAGTTAGTGTTTTCTCTTTTCGTTTACTGTGTCAAAGTATGATCTTTTTTTATTGCCGAAATAGGTAAGCTGATGATTTTAGGACTGACTGTGATTCTATGCAAGTTGTTCTTCTCAAGTTTTGATGTCTGTGAAGATTGTTACTTTAATTTGTGTTTTACCTAAGTTCTCATGCTTGTTAAATGTCTCATGCGAAATTCTCATGCTTGTTAAAGTAAAGATTTATAGTTCTTTTGACTTATGATTCTTTGATGAAAACTGCGCTAAATACAGGAACGTACTCAATACGCTTTTGCGTGCTATTGCACAATCCAACAGTAGATTATGAGACTGAGTAAGTTTGAGAAAATTACCTTATGGAAATAGTTCTAAAAAAATTGATATTCTAGAACTGAACTGTTGTAAGATTCCAGGGGCATAAAATATTAAAATTTGAATATACTATTTACAAAGTTTAAAAGAATAGTTGTAATAATTATGTCTATTCTAAAAGAATCAGTTTATATAGAGAAGTTAACCGATGAAAATTATACAGCTTGGAAATTTAAAATAGAACAACTTCTAATAAAAGAAAAATGCTGTTGTATTCGATGAAAAACCTGAAACTGTTTCTGATACTTAATTGAAAAACGACCGTAAAGCTAAAACTTTAATATGGCTAAACATTTCAGATTCTCAAATTAATCACGTTTTGCATAGCAAATCCGCAAAATAAGTATGGAAGAAGTTAAAATGCATTCACGAACGTGTAAATTTAACAAACAAGTTATTTCTTCTTAGAAAATTATATGCTATTAGATATAATGAAAACTCTACAATGCAGGAACATATCAAAGGAGTACTAGAATTGGCTGAAAAGCTGCGTACGCTGGTGAAGAAGTTAAGGGAAATAACTTAATAGCAATAGTACTGTGTTCTTTACCAAATTCATACAACTCGTTAATAACTGCAATAGAAAGTAAATCGGAAGCTGAAATGTAGATAGAATATGTTAAAAATAAATTAATAGATGAGTATTGTAGACGTGTGGAAACTAAGCAAGTTCAAAAATATAATTCAATTGCTTTAAAAGGTAAAAGCGAAAATAAATCAAAGCATTATATTACACGACATTATACTTATTGTAATAGAAATAATCACCCGACAATTACTGTTTTTATTTAAAACGAAATGCTAGAACTTTCCCGAAAACAGATGTAAATAAGTAAAGTAAGAAATCATTCTCAAAATTATAAAAGTAATGCATAGCAAATACGCAAAGTGTAGAAAACATGAAAACAAAAGAAGTTAAAGAAAATAAGTATCTTAAAAGTATCGAAATCAGAAATTTGCAAATTCAATTTAATCAAGTTCTAAAAGTGGAACATACACATGAAAACTCAAAAACGCAAGAATGAGTTATCTACTCAGGAGCCTCAACTCGTATGACGAGTGATAAGAGCTTTTTCTCTCAGTTAGATGATTCTAATAAGCAAGTTGTAACTGTAGCTAATAGTGCTAAATTAAATTCTTATGATATTGGTAAGGGTTATTTTAAAGTTCGAAACTTAAAGGATCAGGTTACCCAAATAAAACTAGAAAATGTACTGTATGTACCAGGTTTAGATAGTAATTTACTTTCTGTTCAATCTATTACGAATAAAGGTTGTCGTGTTGCATAAAGCATAACAATGTACTCATAGCCCATGGCAACGCTCAGCAAGGTTTATATAAATTGACAGCGAGATCAATTGACGAGAAAACATACTTAGCTAATGCTATTTCATGTTCTAGCACAAACTGTATACTAAAGTGGCATCAAAGATTAGGCCACAGAAATATAGATGCGATAAAAACACTTGAGAAAAATGATTTGGCATGCGGCATTAAACTTGGTAAATGCACATGAATACTGTATTTGTATAAAAGCGAAACTAACAGAGAAACTTTTTCCTAAAACGGGTTTTACATTTAAAAATCCACTAGATTTGGTGCACACAGATGTGTGTGGGCCAGTCGAAGTTAACAGTTTTGGAGGGAAAAATTCGTGACCTTCATTGATGACTATTCGAGTTATACTCAAATTCATTTTATTGCTTGAAAGGATGAAGTATTCGACAAACTTAAACAGTATGTTGCATAGACAACAATTAAATTTAGAAAGATGATCAAAGTTATCAGATCTGACAATGGTACAGAATACTGTAATGAAACTACTGAAAACTGCTTAAAGAAACTTGGTATTTTTCATGAAACTTCGGTTCCTTATAGTCTGGCACAGAACGGTGTAGCAGAAAGGAAAAATCGCTCTTTAACAGAAATGACTAAAGCTATGCTAATAAATTCCAAATTACCAAAAGGTTTTTGAGCTGAATCAGCAGGTACTGCCACTTATCTCCAAAATAGATTACCAACTAAAGCCACAGATAAAACACCGTATGAACTGTGGAATGGTAGAAAACCAAACTTAAGTCACTTACGAGTATTTGGTTGTAAAGCGTATTATTATGTGAACAAACAAAATTCGTAAACAAAGCCTTGGCGAAAATTCGACAGCAAAGCACGAGAAGGAATATTCGTAGGATACGATTTAAGAACCAAAGGATACAGGATTTCTATAGGTGGAAGAAAAATAACAGTAAGTAGAACTGTTAAATTTTCAGAAAACTCGCCTACATCTGACAAACATGAAGAAAATAATGCTGAAGATTCGGAATTAATTCATTTAGAAAACTCTCAAAACGATAAAGAAAATAAGAAGAAAGAAACGTCTCTTGACGATAGTTTTGCAGAAGATTCAAAAGGATCTGAAGAGTTAATTAAACGTGAAGAAAATGTAGAAATAAGAGTTTGTAACAGATCAACCAAAGGGGTTCTCCGGTCCCCGGGAAAGGTTCTCCTACAAAACAGAAGACGAAGAATCAACATTATCTCAAAACAAAGATCCAGAAACGTTTGAAGAAATTCTGAGATTACTAAAACGTGAACAAGACGCTTGGATCAAGGCAATGGAAGAAGAAATAAACTCTCTAAAAGAAAAAGAAACCTATCAAATTACAGATTTACCACCAGGAAAACATGCAGTAGGCAGCAAATGGGTGTTTAAGACCAAATATGATGAAACTGGTAAAAAGATAAAATACAAAGCACGATTAGCAGCCAAAGGATTTACTCAAAAATGCTGATGAAAACTGCGCTAAATACAGGAAAGTGCTCAATACGCCTTTGCGTGCTATTGCACAATCCAACAGTTTAGGACCGCGTTCGGACCATCCCAAGGTGATTGAGTTTAGGGAAGAGTCCTTTGCTTCGAGTCGGATTCCACAACCACACCTTGTCTTCTTCGTTGAATTGATGTCCAGTAGCTCTGGTGTACTGCTGGAGTTTTCTCGTCTACTGCTGAGGTGAAAAGAGCATTTGGTCAAAGCAACTAATGGTCAGATTTGCAATCAATGACAGTGAGCTTGGTACCTCTCGGTAGTTTTGCAGGTGTAGAATAGATGTCGTGAGAGCAGCAAGGACATGTGGACAAATGTTTGCATCCGTTTGTCCGCAGCATTGATATCCGCAACAGATTTTTTAGAAATTTCTGCAGTCTGTACTTCTTTTAGCAGATAGCTCTAGTGTGGTTTGCTATAGAACACTAAACCAACCTGGTCTGTACTCTTATTTTTGACAATAAGAGAGAAAGGAGTTTTCTTGATGGATCTTGTTGCTTTTTTTTTGCAGCCTTGAAGTTCTACTAAGAATAATAGAAGACTGATTTTTCCACTGTTTGTCTTCCTAGAAAACTGCTTCAACTTGACAATTGAGTAATCCTTGCCATTAAGTTCATTTGTTAAGGAAACCGAGTCTTCATCTGCTAGTAAAACGTAGATGACGACCTTAACTGGAATTTGTTACTGTATACGGAAAACGCAAAACTGAGTCTCGATTTTAAGAAGGTTAACCAAAGCCCTTTCTCTAGTATCCCAGTAATGGAACAAGAAGTAAATTTCATTTCTTTTCAGTATTCCAATGAAGTCTCTAATATTATTATCGAGAACAGATTTTCTTTCCTTGAAGTTGCGAGCAGGTGAGGGGCTGGAGGCTTCGTTTCATTCGCACAGGATTATTTGGGGTGAGAGTCGATACCCTCGCCCAGTCCTATAAATCCTGTCCTCTAGGCAGCTGAAAGAGTTCTCCGTAGGAATACTAGAAGCTGTTTCGCTCTGAGCTGCTTCAGAACTCAAGCAAGAATCCTCATTTGGAGACAACTCGGCAAAGACAGAGTAATTAGATCCATCTTTTCTAATAGTAAGCTGATCCAGTAAATCAGGTGCATTTTTGTTAGAGTTCGTGGCCACTGCAAGCGATGCGTCCTCGCGGAGATTTCTTTGTTCATTAAGGTTTTCCGTTGCGAATTTACTGAGTCCTTCCATAAGATCTGAAGTGAGAATCTTAGGAAAGCAGTCACCCAGGTTTTGGCTTTGGGTCATTCACATCTGTTTTCTCAAATGCAAGATTGTACAAGACTTAGAATTCATTATTAACAGCTTACAGCAACTGACAAAAAATACGTACGTTGCGCAGTGACGTCAGTCTCGGAAAGTAATTCTCAAAATCCAATAAAGGCCGAATTTTTTGGTCAATAAAACAGCAACAATTCTGAACTGTATTTATATCATGATTTATTTTAACGCAATCAAATCTATCTTCAAATTTTAATCCAGTTGCGTTAAATGTATTCTAGAGATAACTGAAGGTCAATAAATAAAATAAACGGAGCGCATTCCCGAGGCTTCATCTTTATAGGGCCTCTAAATCCTTCTTTAGTGTTTCAAATATAAAAAATTTCACCTATTTTTTACTTCTTTGTACGATGTGAAGGAGGTATTGTAATCGCGAAAGATTTCGGGTATCATATTTCAAGTAAATTGTCCATTTTGTCTGCTCTTGAATCTATTTAAAAGTCTCTTTTGCTTGACATCTGTACATATGACAGAATAAGAGACTCTTGTTCCCAAAACGTATTTTAAAAGGGATTCAGAAGGGATATTTTGTGACATTTGTGCGCACGTATGTACACTGGGCAAAGAAAAAAAGACACTTCTATATCTCCCGTTCTGCAGAGCCGATTGACGAAATTCAAATTGCGTTTTCCATGTCTCGAAAGCGCGACTTAGAATATATATTAGATTTAAATATAGCTTTGTTCTAATGGGGGTATTTTGACACAAAATGGGACTTTTTTTTTAATCTCGCATAACTCCGAACCGATTAGCCGTAGAACGTTGAAATTTCACATACGTGACTAGTATAACATCTTGTTGTTCATCTCCCCTTTTTGTTACAATCAGTAAAGTATATATATACATCGATATATTCACAAAAAATTAATAAATTTAAAATCAAGACAACATTGACATGAAAGAAATGAAATATGAAATAAATACAATCTCTAAATCCCCCAACAAAGATGTAAAAAGAACCTGTCAATTCAGCATATTTCAACAGAAGAAGCCCCGAAAGCAATAAAAATACTTGAAAATACATAAAAAAGAAAAAGAAAGAGGTACACAATCAAAATCATATTCAACGTTATCAAGAGGAGGTCGATCATATCCCAGTTGAGCCTATATATATATATATATATATATATACCGATCATATTATTTTCCATATTATTTTCTTTAAATCTCAGACTTCAGATTTCCCATCTCAGAGACGGAGAAACTTCAAAATACGTATTATGCCTGTACCTTGCACTTAGTAGTGTTTATTTATTTATTAATCACTCTGACATTTGGTACTACAGGGAAAGGGAGCGATGCTCTGCGAAGGACATTCTAAGAGAAACCTGCTCGTATCCAAATGACACATGAGAAAAACACGAAAACGCCCATGCAGTCACTCTGTTCGCCGACACTCGAAACCCGGACCGAACTATCAGTGCTTAGCGTCTCTTACTGCTCGATCGCTGATGGGTACGTTCTTAATAGCAGGCAATAGGTTTGTAGTGTCGAATTTGTCATTGAGCTTTCTCTACAGAGTAATTCGTCCATCGGATTCAAATATATTAAATTAAATTATTTTTTGGAGATATAACATTATTCAATATTATAATTCTTTGCTTATTATGTATGGATTGTGCGTATACCAGAATTAATTTCCGTATTTTTTTTTTTGTTGACAAAGAATTTTCTTCTTGACGATCGCCGATTATATCTATGTGGTCTAACGATTCTTCTTAGAATTTAAGTATTACCTTTTACTGCAAAATCTTTTTCTGAATACCTGAAAGTTTGGCATCACTGATTTTTGGATCTTGTTCGTTTTTCCTAAAATGTATCTCTGATTCTTAGTGTTAGCTTCGGACGTGATACAGACTTCATGACTTTTCGACAGTTTTACACAGTTTGTATTATTTTTTATCATCAAACATTGTTGAAAGGTTTACTTCAAGGACTTTTCTGATAATGTGAATACTTTTACCGTCTATTAAAAGATGATTAAGTTAACAGAATTTGCTGTTAATTTGTAGCGTCTTGGCACGTTAACTTCAGATACAGAAATGCAAATATACTTTGCTATACAAATAGCGCTTTCTTAATGTAGATGATAATTTGTGTGATGTATTTTGATTTTCAGACAAAAAGAATGACAAGAATCATCGTCTGTCAAAGCACTTGAACAAAGATTTGGAGTGCTGGAATTATTATATCAGGTACTGGCTGATGCTTTCCGAACAAACTGTTTTATTACAAGAATATTTTGATGATATTTATTTTGCAACAAGCAAGGCTCAAAATAGAGATAAAATAATACATTAAAATGAATTCCCTATTTCAATACTTAGCACAAAATCTAAGCAAATAAGTTTTTAAAAGGCAACTGTTCGAAAAGAAACGTGAGCAAGAGTACTTGATTACTGAAACGACAAAAAATTTAGCAACAAATTTAATTAATTTGTCAGGTTTCTGTAACTTAATTAAGGTTTGTAATAAAATTAACATCCTGGTTTAAAATGTTTATCCTAGTTAAATTTTCTGCAAAAAAATCCTAAACTGAAACCATAGAAACAAAAATGTACTAAACAGAGTTTACGTTTAAGTACATTTGAATGAAAAATATTAATTTATAAAGGTATTGCACAAAAGGACTTATACAATGTACTTTACATGAGTTATAATTTGCAATAATGGTAATCACTAAGTTTAAAAATTAGAAAGGAAGGGGCCTCCATAACTGGTTTTACCGTGTGCCTCCGCTTTGGAAAATCTGGTCTTGTTAATAATATGTGAAATCAAAGCAAGGAATGAGATACATTCCGGTGACGTCAGAGGTCACATGATGTAAGAACTGCTAATGTAAACAAACAAGCTTTTGCTGTGGTAGATGTGGTGAAAATTCGGATATTTGGCAACAGTATATTCCAACAAGCAACCAGAATATGAGATGGTATTGACAGTTTAAGAATAATACTTGCCTATATAAAGGCAACAACTTTAGATGGCCAAGCATTTCTAAAGAAATAGTGTAGAAAAAGTTACAATACATGTTGAGAGGATTGGGATACTCATTTCTATGTACATCATGAAACTAGAACACATATTGAACATTTATAGTTTTATCAGTAAAATTTGTAAGCTTTCTACTTGATTTCATATAGTATTAATTAACTTTATTTTTAAAATTATTTCCAGTACTTTTTTGAAATCTCATGAATCATTTGATTTGTACACTGCAAAACGAAATGCATAAAATAATGTTCATGTATGTTGTTGTTCTACACTGAAAAAAAAATTATAATTACTATTATAATTTTAAGTCACAATTTTATCAGCCTGATAAGCACAAGATGGTTTTCAAAATGGTAGACTTAAATGTCTGGAACATTATAAATACAGTTGCCCTAAAACCATGTGACGATAGTGATATTAATATTACACACAGTTCAAAATTAATACATAATTTTGTACCCCTTGAAATTTAATTGTTCATAACTGACTCTTAATCTACAGATAGCATAAATTTCAGATTAACATGTATTTGTTATATTACAGTATAAATGTCAAAAAGAAAATTGTATAGATTTGCACAACTGAGTTCGCTGTAATTCTAGCTGTAAAATTAATAATTTTTTGGTCATAGATATTTCTTTATTTTATAGCAAAACGCGATAAAATATACTACATTTATGCACATTGATTAAAACTTGATTATAACAGCCACATTATTAAAACACAACGTGATGAAATTAATAAAAATTTAGTGGTATAGCATGTTCTATGGCACTGTAATTAATAAGAGAAAATTGGCTTGGTGTTAATGTTTTTGAAACTAAGCAGATCTTGCAGGAATTCCAACTATTTCAATCATTTAGAACAAGTGTTCATGAGCTATTAACAAATATTTACATTGTACAGTCTGGAAAACACTATTCAAGATCTCGGGAATATTTTTCAACTATTGATATACACTTAACATTCCTAATAAAGTAAAAGATAAATATTGGTAAGTATTGTGCATAAAAGAAAATTTATGAATCTTACCTCATTTTCTGCAGAAATTTCCACAGACGTTTTATAATTAATTGTTTTCTTCATTTCTGCCTTAACACAGCTCTCTACAAGTACCTTACTATCTGGCATTACTTTAAAACAAATGTTATTAACTTGTTTTTCCTTGAACAAGAGAAGACATTTTTATTAACATCAAGGACAGAGAAATAACTTCCAAGAGTACTTATTAATTTTTTACAATAGCTATAAATTTCTAAATTAGAAAAATCTATTAATTTTAGTGGTACATCGGCTATAGACTCCATCGTAGACTGCGGACGTGCGGAGATTGTTGTTCTTAAACCACGTGACCACTTTTCCCCTCTTCTTCTCTTGCGGAATGTATCTCATTCAAATTTAAGCCTCAGACCTACATAATATGATCGGTAGTGCACTGCCACAGACATTAAGTGTAATCTTGAATCCAAAACTTTAAGCAAGAAGGAAGTTCTTAAAAACCTTAGGATATAATAACGAATATATTATCATTACATACTGTAAGTTTCTAGCGCGAAATATGAGTACTTACGCAAATTTTTATATAAAATTTATACGAAATTTTTAAGAATATATAAAATTTATAAGAAATTTATGTTTCTGAGAGGAATATCGAAGGAAAAAAAAAACAGCGGGGCCAAACCAATAACATTTCTCACATTTTCAATAAGGTCGAAATTTAATTTAACAATTAAAATTGATCAAATAAGATAGAAAACTTAAAAAAAATGGACACAATGTTTATATCTAGTTCAAAAGTAAATTAAAGCAAACCAACACCGAAATCAGCCAGCATTGCAAATATCTGAAATACCGCGCTAGTAAGATGTGCAGGGCCAGTATGATTTATTTCAATCAATGACAAAAAATAATGAACCCCCCCAAAAAAATCTGAAAGGTTTTAGATTTTAAATTAGATTCCAAAGGGGCGTTTTTTAACGTTTTGTGTGTTACCTTTATTTATTAAACATCATGTTCTTCGCACTTAAACCATAAAATTCAGTTCAACAGCAATATTGCAAAATAATTTTAAAATGAGTGTATTTTTAGAATTTCTGATTCTCTGGTTTTTCCCCCGTAGAGTGTTGCCATTGCTCCCTTTTAAATCTTTTGAGTTTGTTCATCAAAAATTCATTAAAGTTTTCAAAATATGAAATAGATAATAAAAACAAATTCCAAGTTCGGGCTTCCAGTGCGCATATTCGCGTGGAAACTTACTTTATTCAAAATTGGATGGCTCTAGGTACCGTTGTTTTATCACATTTGGAAAAATATACATACATTTATGCAGATTCTTCATTATTTAATTTCTTTAAATATAATACAGGACTGCAATATTTTGTGGCAACAGTTTGAAAAGTGATTCACACTTTTAATGTTTCCAACGCAAAATCGCAAAACGAAAACAATAGTCCTTCAGAGACAAAACCTCTTTGGACATAAAAAAAAAATTTAAAAAAAAAAAATCTGAAATGTTTCAGATTTTAAATTACGTCCAAAGGGACGTTTATTTAACATTCTGTGTGTTACCTTTATTTGTTAAATACCATGTTCTTCGCACTTAAACCATAAAATTCAGTTCAACAGCAATATCGCAAAATAATTTTAAATTGAGCATATCTTTAGAAATTTCGGTACACGCTCTGACGCACTGGAGATAAAAATGTTTTTCTGTACAACGTTGGTATTGCTGGCTTTGAAATCTTTGAGTTTATCTTAAAAATTTCCTACACACAGTCTCACGCCCTGCAGATAAAAATGTTTTTTTCTGTACAACGTTGCCATTGCCCGCTTTGAAATCCTTGAGTTAGTTAATCAAAAATTCGTTAAAGTTTTACAAAATATGAAATCGTTAATAAAACAAATTCCAAATTTCAAATTTGGACTTCCAGATGCCTATATTCGGAGCAGGATTACGGCATTCAAAATTCGATGATTTTAGGTACCGTCGTTTTATCACTGCGAGAAACATACATATATTTATGCACATTCTTCATTATTTAATTTCTTTAAATATAATACAGGGCTGCAATATTTTGTGGCAAGTTTGAAAAGTGATACAGACTTTTAATGTTTCCGACGCAAAATCGCAAAACGAAAACAATAGTCCTTCAGGAACAAAGCCCCTTTGGACTTAAGAAAAAAAAAATCTGAAAGCTTTTAGATTTAATATTACACCCAAAGAAGCTTTTTTTTCCCTTAATTACAAATACATTCACGTTTCGAAAGCATTTAAGCTAACTCCTGTTTGCACTAAAAATATTTTAAAACAGCAGCATATCTTTAGAATTTCCGACAAATAGTCTCGCATGCTGGAGACTATTTGACTATTTCTCAACCAAACATTCGTTAAAGTTTAAAAAATATGAAATAGATAACATAACAAATTGGAAATTAGAGATTCGGACTTGCAGGTGCCCATATTCGGGTGAAGGTTTGCGTTATTCAAAATTTGATGGCTCTAGGTATCGTTGCTTCTTTACAGTGCGAGAAACATACATGCATTCCTGGAGATTGTTGGTTATTTAATTTATTTAAATATAATACAGGGAGATAATATTTGGTGGCAACAATACAAAAAGTGATATAGCCGTTTATAGTGATTGGACGCAAAATACTGTTTCGAGACTAAGAGCCCTTCTGGGCTAACGCCCCTTTGAGCTAAAAATAGACGAAAGGGTATTCATTGCTTGCTGAGGGAGCACAACGACAATTAGGTATGTTCATGAATATTGGCTTTGAACAGTAATCTAATGACAAAGTTATATGAGAGCAAATAAAGTAGTAAAATATTAAATGAAATGGAATTAAATTAAAATGAAATTAAATCGGAATACAAGCAGTTGAATACAAATCTCAGCGTATCACAGTTAGTGACGTATTGAAACATAAATCCCTTTCCTTTTTAAACAAAAGAATTCAGTTATTTGTAACAAACTATAAATTTTTACAATAGCCTTCCCAAAATGTTAAATAATAATCCAGAGCGTCTGATAAATGGGATACATTTATGAATTTTACATAAGGGAAAAAAAAAACTGCAATCCTAAAAACTTCAAACTATAACAAACCATAAACTTAAAAAGAAATTACAATCTAGTCTTCGTATGCTGGTTTGAGATTAACTGAAACATTTTAAAGCTAAATAGTTGCGATAGGCTTAATAGTTTAAGAATTAGTTCCTCAGAAGTAAAAGATATAGAATATAAACTCTTATATTTAAAACAAGATAATCAAAATGGTAAAGCCAAATGCGGAAAAAAGTTTGTTATAATATTATTTAATCATACAGTAACAGAATGCAGAGATTGGAGAGTTTATTTATAGTAAGAGGATTCTAAATTTTCAAAGACGTAGCTGTGTATTTATTTTACTGCGTTACATAATGCACGATGCTTGCTGCAACTATTTCTTTCAACCAGCAATTCTTTCTGCTTTTACAGGATGAGATAACAGCGAACTAAAAGTAATAAAAACTTGGAAGATGATGCTTCTTGAAAGGCAACTCATGACAAAGAACTAAAAGTACAGCGGAGAAGAAAGTAATTCATGACATACTTGGTTTTGCTGAAGCAATTTAGGCATCAACATAAAATTATTTTCCTAGACCCATCAGTTCTGCAAGTGTTTCGTTTCCCGTTGTAGCGATTACGTGGTTCGTGAAGCCTCTGTAGTTTCTTACTCGTATCGCCATCTACACTGCCGGCCCCCGTAAATGCAACACCCTGAAGGAAGCATGCAAATAACGTAAAATTTACAACATGCATTAGCGGAGGTGAGGTATGCAAATGATTAGAATTTCAGAGCAGATGTACATTACGCGCGCCTCCGGCGTCACTTCAAAGCGCTATTTAAGGCTTTGTGTTTTCGACAATTTCAAGTTCGGCAATTGTGTTTTCTTGTGGGGTTTTTTTTAAAAAAGATTAATTACGCCTCGTAGTGAACAGCGATCATCGTTTGATCAAGTATCCGAGTTCGACAGAAGGATAGTGGCCCACTGAGAGTGTGGATTATCTTTCAGGGAAATCGGGTCGCGTTGGACGAAACCTAACAAATGTAATGCTGATGTGACCGTTGGATGCAGCAGGGTACGACGGACCAACGTGTTCGATTACATCCACCTCAGTGCACCACTTCACGTGATGATAGGAACATTGCGCGCATGGCAGTGACGGATAGCTCAGTCACATTACGAACCATAGCATAGCACATTCAGTCTATAACGCATCATCCAGTGTCTGCGCGTACTATTCGACGCCGTTTACAGCCGAGTGGTCTGTCCGCAAGACGTCCATTGCTTCGTCTACCCTTGACGCCGAACCACAGACGTAATCGCCGCCAATGGTGCAAAGAAAGAAGAATGTGGACTGCAGAATGGAATGAAATTGTCTTTACTGACGAGTCACGCTTCTGTCTGCAACACCACGATGGTCGGATTCGAGACACTGTGGAGATAGGATGCTGAACAGCTGCGTTATGCACCGCCACACTGGTCCTGTACTGGGTATTATGGCATGGCGGGGTATTGGATATCACTCTCGCATTCCTCTAGTACGCATTGCCGGTACTAAACAATTAGCGCTACATCTCCGAGGTGTTGGAGCCAGTTGTCCTTCCCTGCCTTCAGGGCTTGCCCACAGCCATATTTCAACAGGATAATGTGCTACCACACGTGGCATGCGTTGTCCAAGGGTTCTTCGTCAATCGCCAGATTGAATTGCTTCCCTGGCCGGCTCGCTCTCCGGATCTTTCGCCGATAGAAAACATATGGTCCATGGTTGCTGAACGATTGACCCAGATTGCATCCCAAGCTGCCACACTAGATCAACTTTGGCAACATGTGGAAGCTGCTTGGTCTGCTGTACCCCAAGAACACATCCAAAGTCACTTTGAATCAATGCCGAGGCGTGTGGCAGCGGTGATATCCAATAATGGCGGCTATTCTGGCTACTGATTCTGGAAGGAACCACACTTCACAGAAGTCTATAAATTTAATCATTTGATACCTGGTCAACATGTTATCTACTAAATAAATTTTGTTGTGATATCTTTTGTTTTTCTTGGTGTTGTAATTTGGGTGGCCAGCAGTGCATTAACACCAGTGAGAATACAACATCGCATGAGCGAGATTCGATCCTGGGTCTGTTTTAATGTGAGTCGAATTCTTTATCACTAGCTCAAAAGAGCTCCCTTGTGCTAGCTTCAAGAATTCCCACTCTTTCAAATTTGCGAATGTTGAGTTGTTCTCGCGATGGCTACATCACCATACAAATCAGACTGTATTTTGATATTCCATAGAATTATCCGGGAATTATAAAAATCCTTGTTGGAATAAATTTATTTGAATATAAGTTTGGATGATATAAAACCTTTTTTTTTCAGTAGTTTTGTTAAAAGACTCGTATTAGGCGATGCATGAAACAACATTGCTCACAACACTTGCAACAACATTGCTCACACTAACTTCTTAATTTTTGAAATTGTCACACCTTTCTTTCCCTCTAATGATGAATGCCTAACTTTTTAAGACATTCATTTATGTATAAACTTATATATGCTGTACAGGGAAAATGAAAATATTTAGTCAGAAACTGTACCTTTGCCGTGTTTCGATTTCTGCGTTTAAAATAACAATTGAAAGATCTTTTGTTGTCACAAGAGATTCATGCCGTACTCACAGAGGAAAAACTCCTGCTTCGGTCAAAACAGGCATGAGTTACAACATGAGAAATGCTTGTGCAACGGCCAGATGTATGAATTTCCAATTTAAGCACCTTCTTCACTTAAAATAATGAATGCCAACTCACATGAAAAAAAACCACGAGCAATAATGAATAAAATTTATCTGGCAGTAATTTTTAACTAATCTTGCGAATCCTAAATGTTTTTTTTTATTATGCTTGATTATGAATCTTTTCTTCTTGTTTTTAACTCATCTTGCTAATCCTAAATGTTTTTTTTAATGTTATGCTTGATTACGAACCTTTTCTTCACGATTTTCTAAATACGTATGCAATAAAACCTGTGAATTTCGATTATGGGAAAAAAGAACAATGCTCGTAAACTCCAACTTGTAATCAAGAAATATGAAAAGAAGACAGAGAAGGTTTCAAAGTCGGCTGTAACAGTTCAGGCAGGTATTACTAGGAAAAATGCCGAACGCATTGTAGAGGAAGAATTGGAATTAGCTGTAAAGCGTAAAAAAATCTGCAACATGACCCGAAAACAATTAGTACGTATTTTTCAATTCATTAACTCTATAAAACATTGGTATCTATAAACCCCTAATATTTATGTTATAAAGTTCTCTAGCAATAACACTCTTATATTACATTTAAATCAATTTTGATTGTTATCAACTGTATCTAAATGTCATTAATGTTTACGTCACGTAAACGTAAAAGCATACGTAAAGGCCCTTCATACGAAACTTCCAGATTCCAGTCCAAATGTTCGATGTATGGAATAATCCATTTATCACATAACAATAATAATATTTTTGTATGTATGTATATTTATATTATATATATGTATTGCATATCTATATCAATATATATATATCTATATATATATATATATATATATGCATATTGCATATCTATATCAATATATACATATCTATGTACCGGGTGGCCATAATTAAACTGACAGTGCTCAAAGTTCTGTAGCACGATCTATTTGCGAGAATGACGTCACATTTTGTAGGGATATTAAACAAGACGGGGAACGAAGGATTCCACGAAAAAACAAATTAGTTCTAAAAGTCACCGCTAGGGGAATATTTGGCGCTGTGTATGTATATGTGTATTGCATATCTATATCAATATATACATATCTATATATATATGTGTATTGCATATCTATATCAATATATACATATCTATATATATATGTGTATTGTATATCTATATCAATATATACATATCAATATATATATGTGTATTGCATATCTATATCAATATATATATGTGTATTGCATATTTATATCAATATATCCATACACACATATATATATATATATATGTGTGTGTGTGTATTGCATATCTAGATCAATATATACATATCTATGTATATATATGTGTATTGCATATCTATATCAATATATACATATCAATATATATATGTGTATTGCATATCTATATCAATATATACATATCAATATATATATATATATGTGTATTGCATATCTATATCAATATATCCATATATATATTGTAGCGTTATACGGGTTCGTGGATTTGAGAGTATCCGATGAAAACACGATGCAGAACAATAAAAAGCACAATTTATTTACAAGAATCACTATTTACAGCACAGTTCCAAAATTTCCTTTAAAAGCGTCGAAAGTCTACAATAAATACGCTGAAACAATCAGCAACACAGCTTCAAGCTGTAACTGTAAAGGTAGCTTCACGGCAACACTAAACTTATAATAAACACCGTGGAACAATCACCAATACACTGTCGAGCTATACTGTAAAGGTAGCTTGACGGCAAAGCACTATCTCGATCGCTTTCTGTTCACAAAACTCTCACGTAGCTTAGCACTCACAGTAAGCAGCGATTCTCGCAACTAATCACTCTTTCACACACTGCCGGCTCTCAGAAACGCAAGGGTTTATATAGCGTTTCATTAGGTTCCACAGGTTTCGAGAAATATCTCGACAGGAAATTATTCTAGAAGCTTCCCGATTGGACCATGGGATATCGCCGATTTGGTCGCCAAATGGGCGATAAAGTCGCCAATCTGGTAACCCTACCATACACTATTTTATGGCAACCCTAGTGCTATGCCGGAAAACTTACATACAGGAGCAACCGCCGAATTTTTCGCAACAATATATGTATGTGTATTGCATATCTAGATCAATATATACATATCTATGTATATATATATGTGTATTGCATATCTATATCAATATATATACAGTGTCTCACAAAAGTGATGGGACACTTGTGCTTTACAAAAGGAAACTGTAGTAAAATAAATTAAAAAAACATGTAAAAATTTTTTGTGGGTGTGTTTCATACTTAAATTTAGTAACAATTATTACATAACATACATTTTCTCAAAATATTAAAGTATTAATTTAATAAAAATACAATTGTTTAGAACGGAGCAAAAAGTGGCTCACATAAGTGATGAGACACCTACTTTTCCATCAAATATTTATCCAAAAATTTTACTTTTTAAAAGGTTTTAATATTTTGTTGGATTTCCTTTTACTTTTAAAACATGATTTAATCTTCTTGGGATGGATTCGACTAATTTTTTTTGTGATTTCTGGAGTGATTTTACCCCATTCTTCTTGAAGCACCGATTTTAATTGTTGTTTTGAAGAAACGGTGTGTTTGCGAATTCTTGATTCCAATTCTTGCCAAATATTCTGTATGAGATTTAAGTCTGGAGATTGTGGTGGTGTGTTTATTATTTTAGGACAGTTATACAGCAGCCAGAGTCTAACGTTCAAAGCATTGTGCTTGGGGTCATTGTCCTGGTAGAATTTAAAATCGTTATGAAGGTTCAATTTTCGTGCTGAAGATTTCAAATTTTGATTTAATATGCCAATATACTTGTACTGATCTATTATACTGTCAATAAAAACAAGATTACCAACTCCAGCGGACGACATACACCCACATACTATAACTCCTCCACCATCATGTTTTACAGTTAGCACCAAGTTCTGTTTGCAAAATTCTTCCCTGAGTTTTCTCCACACCAAGATTCTACCGTCAGAACCAAATATATTAAATTTACTCTCATCAGCAAATATAACTTCATTCCAGTAATCAGAACTCTTATTTATGCTGGATTTTGCGAAAGTCAGTGAGTTTTCTATTCTTTTCACTTACGAAGAATTTTTTCCTGGCTGCTCTACCGTGATATCCAGTAGATCGAATTACTCTTCTAATAGTCTCAGGATTAACAATTACTCCATATAATGCTTGTAAATCAGCAGTAACTTTAGGAGCACTCATTCTTGGATTTTGTTTTAATATGCCGAACGATAATGCGCTTTATTCCATTGGATAGCTTTGATCGTCGGCCAGGTCTTCTTTTATCCTGAATCATATGATTCTTTTTATATCGTTGAATGATACTAAAAACTGTTGAATGACTCAAGTTAACTGTTTCAACAGTTTCTCTAATAGATTTTCCACGTTCAATTTGTTGCATAGTCTAATGGTGTTCCATCACTTATGTGAGCCACTTTTTGCTCCGTTCTAAACAATTGTATTTTTATTAAATTAATATTTTAATATTTTGAGAAAATGCATGTTGTGTAATAATTGTTACTAAATTTAAGTATGAAACACACCCACAAAAAATTTTTACATGTTTTTTTAATTTATTTTATTACAGTTTCCTTTTGTAAAGCACAAGTGTCCCATCACTTTTGTGAGACAGTGTATGTGTATTGCATATCTATATCAATGTATATATATATCTATATATATTGTTACGAATTTCACATTTATTAGAATTGTAATTAAAATTTCTTTTCATTTCGCTGTGCAACGCAGACGATTTTTGAAGAAAAAGCTACGTCGAAAAAAAAATAGCAATAAAAATAAAAGAGCGCGTGCATTTATTGCTTAATAAATAAATATTTCGTAATTACTGTTGCCATCCAGAAAAATCTAGAAAAATCGTGATTGTTATACTAATAATTAAAAAGCTTATAAAAGCCGAGTTGAAACACCTCATCTCAGTCAGTCAGTGTTCTTTCTGCGCCATTTTGCGGATAATAACGTACTGTCTCTTTATGCATCAGTATGACAGCATTTTTTAATGCTATTTTGAGTAAATAATTGTAGATTGCTGTTAGCAATCGTGATATTTTGATTTTATTATTGAATTAAGTTATAAAATTAGTATTTTAGTCGCGTTTTGCTGCAATGCGTTTTTGTGCGTTGTCTGCGCTAAGTGCTTGATTGCTGGTTTGTTTAATTACTGGCTAGCTTACTAGCGCGTTAATTTTCTTGCTTTGGTCGTATAGTCTACTTAGTTACCCCCAAGCTCGTACTGTCAGGTACTTGTCAGGGGCCTAGTAGACTTCCACCGACTCATCCGTCTGGTGGAACACAATTGAGTGGGTCCGTTTCCGGGGTGCCGGATGCATGCTTGTGTCGGGCTGGATTTTTGTGTTAGTTTCTCGCTGCTGCAATGGAGAGAATTATTGATGCGATAAGGTTACAAATTAATGATTTAGATAGGATTAAGTCAGAAAATGGGGTTTTCACAAAAACTGAGGATAAGGAGCATGATTGAGATGATAACAGCTGTTAATAATGAATTTAAATTAGGAAAGACACAGAATGAAAATACTAGTCAGGATTTTTCAGCTATACCTGGGACAAGTTACACAAGGGAGGATAAACGGAATCGTAGTCCCACATACACACGGACTCTAGAAGTAATTCGGACGAAGAGCTTACGCTTGATAAGGATATACGTTCAGAGGATGATACCCCGATTAAAAAGAGAGGAAATCAAACGGTCAGGTCTAGGCTACACAAAAATATAGCTAAGAAAATAAAACTCGCGACGCAAACGCAATTTGCCCCTGCTTCGTCAGTAGCAACTCAGGATGTAAGCGCAAACGAACAAAAGACCAGTGTGCAAGCGGATGCTGCCGCACAGGAGAATATGGATACAAATAACTCGGTAAACACTGATGAAACAAATAATGATAGCGCTAATTTTAATGATACAGGAAACAAAAAATCTAGAATTCCGCCTATAACACTTAAGGCTAATAAATACAAGTTTAGTGATCTGAAAAAATTTATGAAACAAAGGCGGTTAGGATTTTACGTTCAAACTATTTCAGGGTTTATCAAAATATTCCCAGATAATGCAGAGAGTTACAGGGGAATTATTCAACTTTTAAAGGAGCTCGACGTCGAGCATCATTCATACCAATTACCTCAGGACAAAAAATTGAAAGTAGTTATTAGAGGAATATCAGATGATAATGAAATAGAGGAAATACGGGAAAATTTAGAAGGTTTGGAATATCAGGTAGAGGAAATAAAACAAATGACTGGTAGTTAAACTACCTTTATTTTTAATTACACTGCCAAAAACTGAAAAATCCAAGCAGATTTATTCTGAGAGATTCCTTTGCAGTATGAAAATTACAGTCAAAGAATACATAAGAAGACAGGGACCCCTGCAGTGTTTCCGCTGCCAGGGGTTCAATCATACTCAAACTGGCTGTAATTATAAGCCCAAATGCGTCCGCTGCGGTCAGGAACACGAATCAAGGGATTGCCCTGATAAACATAATTTAGAGAAACAATTATGCTGCGCTAACGATGAACTTTCTCACACCTCGGGTTATCGAGGTTGTGAGAAATTCCTCAAAAAGAAGAGTGAACAAAATAAAACATATCAGAATGTAGTTGTGGAGGGTAAAAGTTATGCCCAGGCGTTATCCGCTGGTATTTACTCGGAAACATTAACTGAAGCGAAGAAGGTCTTTGAAGACCTAGCAGAATTGGTTGCCTGCATCAAGACGGCTGGTTTTCAAATAACGCAACAAGTTCGACAGATCACCACAGAAAATCAGGATAATAAAACCCCTCAAAAATCAGATAATGGGTCGACACACTAATAATTGTGCGCCAATAAGATTAGTGATGTGGAAGGCACGAGGCGTTCTAAATAAAATTCACGAACTTGAGTATTTTATGCATTCGTAGGATATAGACGTAGCGTTGCTCACTGACACGCATGCTAGGCCAAGCTGCACGGTAAACATATCTAACTTTAAAAGCTATCGCTGCGATCGACTTACGCATCGTGGGGAGGTGCGGCAATTTTTGTAAAAAGTAATCTACAGTCGTGTTTGATCAATACCGACCGTAGCAATGGACATGATTCAGCCACTATGGACTTATGTATTTCACCTCTATGTATCAACCACCAAATAAAATTTTGAAAAAAGACGTATTAGAAAAATTACTACCAAATGATAAGCCGACTCTGCTCGCAGGTTACTTAAATGCGAAGTATCAAGAATGGAAATGCAGGCGCACAAATAGGAATTGAGAGGTTCTTCTGGATTTCATATTAAATTACCCTGTATACTTTTATGCATCAGTTGAATACACATATCTCCCTAATAATCCGGGAAGAGGTGATATATTAGATGTGGTTCTTGATAAGACTTCTATATCGATGTGTTTAGAAGTTTTGAAAGATTTAACTTCGGACCATGTTCCTGTTATCATAACTCTGGGTACTACTCAAGTAATTGAAAACAAACTTATGAGTAAAACTGACTGGAATTTATTTAATTATCAGCTCGCTGAGAGCACTCATATCACAGATCATCTCAATACTACGGAAGACATAGAGACTGCTATACACATGATGACAGAAGAAATTAAAACTGCGTACGCGAATGCCACGGTGAAACTACCAGCGCAACAGCCCTCTGGGATATTGCCCAAGGAGCTAAGAGAAAAAATCAAGAATAGAAATAGAATGAGAAAACGTTTCAACAGAACTCGGGACCGGCAATTAAAAAGACAACTTAATAAATTAAACAGAGAGATTAAAAAGGATATTAGCCTGCATAAAAGAAATATGTGGGAAAATAAAATTATGCAACTTAACGAACAAAACAGTGAATTTTGGGCATTTGACCGAAGATTGAAACTTAAAAGGACTGTCAACAAACCAATATATCATAATGACAGCATTGCACTGACCAATGCTGAAAAAGCGGAGATTCTTGTGCAACATTTATCAGAACAATTTACGCCGCATGAGCAACCAAGCGACCCACAATTTATCTATGATGTAAGGCACTTTGTGCAGGATTAGTAAAACGCTCCTACGGCGAGAAATCCCATTCAGAGCACAAATTTATTGGAAGTTAAAGAGATTATTAAACAATTAAGAGTGAAGAAAGCCCCAGGGCATGAGGAAGTTACAAATCTAGCTATTAAGCACTTACCTGAGAATACTTTAAATAGATATATTGATATACTTAATGCATGCTTGGAGAAATTGTATTTTCCTTCTCGCTGGAAAACTGCAAAAGTGGTTTTAATTCCAAAACCAGGAAAGGACAGCACTCGGCCGGATGGTTTCAGACCTATTAGTCTCCTCCCCGGTTTAGGGAAAATATATGAACGAATAATTTTAAGAAGACTACAGCCTCATATGGAGAAACTATCGCCAGAACAGTTCGGTTTCCGTAGTGGTTTATCCACTACTAAGCAGCTGGTCAGACTGTCGGAGTACATTGGTGAAGCCCTTCGTACAAAACACAGTGTCGCCTTACTCATGCTAGTCGTGGCGAAAGCTTTTGACCGCGTCTGGCATAAGGGGCTAATATACGAATTAGTACAACTTGATTTTAATAGAGAAATTATAAGGATTATATACTCATTTATCAAGGACAGAAATTTTTATGTTTCAATTGGTTCAGACAGCTCGGATTGTATGAGACTGGGTGCAGGGGTCCCCCAGGGATCAATTCTGGGCCCGGTTCTCTATACATTCTACGTTTCAGATTTTCCCAGGGATAGATTCACGAGACAACAATATCTGGGATGTTACGCGGATGATACCGCCATTGCTACCAGATCACTTAAGGCCGACCTTGCGATACGTGCCCTGCAGAATTACATGCCTGATATTGAAAATTGGTGTACGCGTTGGCGTATATCGATAAATGCGGCAAAATCCGAACTATTAGTTATTAGAAGAAAACAAAGATGTAGAAGACTTAATGAAAAGATTAAATTATTTGGCACTGAGGTACCGTTGGTATCTAAGGCTACATACTTAGGAGTGACACTCAATAATAAGCTAACTTGGAAAGACCATATTAACCGTGTCAGAAGCAAAGCATTAAGTGTAATTACTTGCCTACTCCCACTTATTGGAAGAAATTCAAGCTTAAGCTTAGTAAAGAAAAGGCATTTATATATTGCTGTCATAAGGCCCATTTTCTCTTATGCTTCGCCGGCCTGGGCGGCTTACTCTAAAAAAGATGTTGAAAAACTTCAGATTACGCAAAACAAAGTCTTAAGACTTATCACAAATGCCCATTTCTACGTATCTAATGAGACCTTACACAGAGACCTGAGGATTGAATATGTAAATCATTATTTACATAGAATGAATGCCAACTTCTTTAAATCTGCCTTATTATGTAAACATCTTCAACATTTCCATGTTCTAGACTACATAGCCTTAGATGAGGATTACAACATCAGGCCATATGCGGCTCACTTACTAAGGCCCATATCACACGGCGTTTGTTTCACACGAACAACTGTTTCGGACAACTTTTCTGACTGGTTTACTATTGAAAGAAAGACGCGCGATTTTTTTCTTCCGTTCGGTAAAAATTGCAGGTTGTTCGTTTTCAGCAATCAGCTATCATCTTCGAATCCCTCATCAAGCTAAAAATAGCTAATTTTGGTAGCCTTCGTGTTTGTAGTGGAGAACCAGTTTCCCCTTTATATGTTAACCCCAAAGTGATCTATGGTGATTGGCGGTTGTATATCACGTGACAAAGCCGAAAAATTGTTCCAAACAGTTGTCCTTCTGAAACAAAAGGCCGTGCGATAGCAGCCTAAGGGATCTGAATTTCCCAACTTAGTAGTTGTTAGAGCATTGCTTCAACTTGTACATATGTAAATAGGCTTTCGTTATTTATCCTAGTTATCATATTTAATCAAGAATTTCAATTTTTATTATCATTTCGTATGTTATATTTCATGTAATAATTCAATATTTGTATTGTATTGTATTGTATAATTAAAGTTTAATAAATTGTGGTACTTTCATGTGCACTGGTTAGGACGCAGACATGTACTAACGCGGCTCTGCCGCAGTCAGGATTTTAGTTAGGACTTCTCTCTACATTGCAGGACTTTGGTTTATTGCAACCTTGCGGTACAAACGGCATCTCCTTCATAACAGATATTTGTTTTATTGAATTTAAGGAAATTGCACGTCAGGGGCTCTATGCAATTCTTCAGTGAGCTGGATAAGTTGCCCATAATTGGCAATATCCCAGCAATAGTTGTCCAGACTAGACTAGACTCATCTCAGTAGTTGTCGTTGTTGCTGTTGTAGTTGTAGCTGTAAAAAGCGAATTGCTGTTTGTTTACTTAATGCTGTACTGATTGTAGCGATTTCGTTGTGAGATAGAATTATTTTATCTGTTTTAAACTGAGTTTTTGCTAAACGTTTGAGATATTGTGATTCTGTGTGAATATCTGTGAAGAAATATTTCAGCATTTTAATGTATTTCTTGTGGAAAGAATAAATTTTTGTTAACTTTTTAACGACTTGTTTTATTCAGTATATAACGAACCCGAATGCACGTAACAATTTTTGGTGTCAGGCGTGGGGTTTTTGAATGCCGATTACAAGAGCAATAGAAGAACAATTAAGGCAATTTATGGCAGCCTTTGCTGCATTTAAAGAAGAAATTAAAGCTGGCCAAGATTCCATGAAAGAGAAGATGAAAGCTGGCCAAGAATCAGTTAAAGAGGAGATGAAAGCCGTTCAGGAATCTGTTAAAGATGAAATGAATTCTGTTCAAGAAAAGATGGAGAAGTCTGTTAAGGAAAAAAAGAAGGCTGTTCAAGAAAAGATAGAGGAATCTGTTAAGGAAGAAGTGAAGGCTGTTCAAGAAAATATTAAAGCAGGTCAAGAGGAAATGAAAAGAGAAATTACCAGCGTAATAGAAAATAAATTCGAGGCAATGGAAGGCAGAATTGACGCTGTTGAAAATAAAGTTGAACACATTGAAGAAAGAGTTTCTTCTGTAAAAGAACAAATAGAAGGAAGAGTTTGTGCTGTGGAGCAACGAATCGAAGGAAGAGTGTCTGCCGTCCAACACCAAATCGAACAACAAATTGATGATAAGGTTTCTGCGGTTGCGAAAGAAGTTGATACTTTAAAGAAATTCGTAGCGACGGCAGGAAGCAATTCGGATAGTTTCAAATTTCTACCCATGAGTGCTCGTCCCTCTCTGAAACTATCCACATATGATGGGAAGACCTCTTGGCAAGTGTATAAGACACAATTTTCTATAGTGACGAAAGCTAATGGATGGGATCCCAAGCTAAGGCCTGTCACCTTGCCGCTTCTCTGAGAGCAGACGCAGCGGATATCCTTCAGAATCTTCCCGAAAACAAAAGGCTAGATTTCGAAGCTCTGTCCGGTGCTTTAGAGCTGCGTTTGGGGGAGAAGTGTGTAAAAGATTATAGCAGGCTTCAGTGAAAATCCCGTCAATGGAAACAGTCCAGGAGCTCGCCACGGATGTTGAAAGGCTGTCCCACCTCACCTTTTCGGAGTGCCCGACAGAAACAAGGAAAATCCTGTCCCTGCAATACCTCATCCGGATCCTGAAATAAAGAAAGCACTGCGAATGGCTGATGTGAAGGACATAAAAAATGCTGTAGTGTACGCCATGAAATTCGAGGCAGCACAGCAAGCAACTCTTAATGATCACTACCCAGTCAGAGCCGTGCGAGCCCACGAGCCAGTGGATCAGTTAATGGCTTGTTTAGATGATTTAACAAGACAAGTGAATGCCTTGAAGCGGAATATTGGTAACAAGAAAGCGACCGTAAAGTGCTGGAACTGCGGTGCTGTAGGACACATGCGAAGGAACTGCCGAACATCCCACAGCACGGAAAATAAGATGAAAGATGTAAACACGCAATTAAACGCCATGAGATAGAAAACGTGTGACAAGAAACGGAAGTGCTGGAAATGCGGAGCTGAAGGCCACTTACGAACGAACTGCAGAACACCCCGAGGTGCGCAAAATAAGATCATTTCTCAGCAACGACTCAGGAAGCAATTTAATGATCATAACGCAGAGGTGAGATTGAACGATAGTAAAAAATCCTGTTTTAAAGCGCTCAAGATTTCTGCAGCGAGTAGCAACAGTAACGGACTATCCATTAATTTCCTTGTAGTTTGATCATTGATACAGGAGCTAATGTTACCATAATTCGGAAGGATTTAGCTGAAAATGTAAGGAAAAACTGATTTTGACGCCGTCCTGTGTTACCCTTCAGACTGCGTCCGGCGAGAAAATTGATGTAGAAGGAAAGTTAAACGTGAACATCACCTTTGAAAGTGCCGCCTACCATCACACAGCATATGTGGCGGATATTACAGACCCCTGCATACTAGGATTGGACTTTTTAAGGAAATATAATTTTTCATTAGACTTCAAAAACAACAAACTGTTTTCAGCGTTTGAGGTCATGACTATCGATCCTCAGAAAGGATCCTCACCATGAAACGCCGACGTGTCGTCTGAAATACCCTGCTCAGAAAGTTGCCGAAATCATACTGAGATCGAAGAGAAACCAGAGACTACCAGCAATTCTCCAACCCAGATGCTCATCGGTCGTGATCTTCGTCTCCCTTGTGATTTCTTATCTGACCGCCTTTCAGATGAGCCTTCATCGCCTGAGGAATACATCCAAGATGTCAAGGTCCTGTTTGAAGTGAAGCACCGTTCTGCACGAAAGCGAGTCAGCTTGACGACGAACAAGATGAAGACCAGCTACGACACGAGAGCTACTGGCCATCGTTTCAACGAAGGAGACAAGGTGGGGTTCTGGAGTCCGACTCGACGGAATAGACTTTCTCCGAAACTAAAGTCACCTTAGGATGGTCCTTACACAGTCCTAAACAGGCTGAACGACGTCGTGGTTCGGATCCGTAAGTCATCGAACTCGAAACCTAAAGTCGTTCATTGCGACAGGTTAGTTCATTACTATGGCCATAGTACATAGTGTATGTAATTGTAAATAGTATAAGACCATGGTCCTATTTGTATTTAGTATTTGATTTGAATTTGTTAAGGATTAGTATTTGATAAGTATTTGTATTCGATAGCATTTGTATTTGATAGTATTTGTGCTTAGTATTTGATAGTATTTGTACTTAGTATTTGAATTGTATTTAGCGTTGAAGAGAATTTAATTTGCTGAAAGTTATTTATTGTTATGTTGTACTATGCTGAAAGTTTCTTCTGGAGAGCTTTTCAGAAATTCGGAGCCTTCCCACCAACTGCATTGCCTTAAATGTTCAGGAGTACAGCCACGAGATGCCGCATCTGCAAGATTCAATTTCCCAGGGATAAGTCTCCAGCATTTCTGTTTCGACAGTTTCCGAATTTCCTTTACTCTATTATTTACAAATACGCCCCAGTTTTCCTCTCGTTGTATCTAGCTAAGAACCACAGTATCGTCTGTCCAGTAATATATGGGGACATTAACTAAGTACAGAGCTTCAACAGTGTACCTTGTCAAGCGTGCACCTAGAACACAAGCTAGTAACTCTAAACGTGGAATAGTTATTTTCTTGAAGGGCGATATGCGTGATTTTGCTATGACGAATTTCACGAAAATTTTGCCTTCTTCCTCACTCCTTAAGAAAATGACGGTTGCATAAGCGGCTTGACTGGCATCGCAAAAGACGTGTAGAGTCTACGAATCCTTATTTCCATAACCCATGCGACGAGGTAATTTAATGCGGGAAAGCCTAGACATCCTCTCATGCCATATTATGAATCTTGTTTGAAGTTCATGTGGTAATGGCATATCCCAGTTCAATTTTGTTGCCCAGGCCTCTTGAAGAATTAATTTCGCAGGTAATATAACGGGCACAAAGAAACCCAGCGCGTCAAAAAGCGCATGGATTAGAGACAGTAGTTTTCTTTCTGATAATTCTCTTTTAACGATTTCTCTTTGGATGGATATTGTAAAGCTGTCATCTCGTCGATCCCACTGCAAGCCTAGAACTACGGAGACTGGATCACTATCTTCAGCTGCTAGCTCTTGATCACCATAGTGATTAAAAGTCCGCATTCGAAGACCCATTTTGGCTTCTATCATAATAGTAATAGACTGGATCGTAAAAATTTTTAGCTCTTCGGAATCATCGACTGGCGTGACACAATTGCCAACATAAAATGATTTGGCAAGTTTTTCCGCAACAGCTTTGAATTCAGGTGCAGCATGGGATAAATGAAATCACAGCTGCCAGTAAATAGGGGCTACTAGTTAACCCAAAAACAACCCTCTTGTGACCAAATACTTCCATTCTATTATTTACCCACCACAAAAACTTTAAGTAATTTTGATCCTCACGCTCTACCTCAATTTGTAAAAAAGCCCGCCTAATATCAGATGTTACACCAATTTCCCTTTTCCTAAACCGCATTAGAATGGCTGAAATTTCTTCTTCAAGGTTTGGACCTTTTATCAAGCAATTATTTAGCGAAAGCGAACCAACGACTTTGCTCAACGCATCGAATACAGGCCTAATCTTGGTAGTGAGGCTATCTAATTTTATTACAGGATAGTGTGATAAATAATGGTCTCCGTCAATCTTTACTGATTTTGAGACAATTTCTATGACATCTTACAATAGCCATTCGTTAAATATTGTACTATACTTGTCAGGACTGAGTGTTCTGTGCATGTGTTTGGCAAACATTTTGAAGTAACTCCTTAAAGTCCTAAAGTCCTGATCTGGAACAAAACTGAATGCAGCTATGTTCTGTGGTAGAATACTGTGATTAAGTTGAAGAATAATTGCACTTGAAAGGGATTTAAAATCCTCTTTTAGTAAATCACAATTATTTACAACCACTTCCCAACTCGGGAGGGATACAGAAAGCAGAGACCGCACTTGGGTCTAAAATGAACAATCAATTAAATTTAAACTAAAACTAAATAGAAATTAAATAGTCGTTGCTCACATCGCGGAGTTGGCCCCTAACTAACTGGTGCGTAGCAAGAAATACTAACACTAGCGCACTTCAATTTATTTCAATAAGCAATCACGTAGTAAGCACTATGGCTTAGATATTATTGCTGCTAGCTGGTCAGGCGAACGTCGAACAGAATGACCGTGATCTGAGACTAAAAGATCTCTCACACTGAGAGGTTTCTACCTCTGGTTTAAATAGTACTTGGCTCTACTTCAAATTAGCATAAGCTGAAAACGCGCGCTTCTTCTGACGGGAAGTTGAAACAGAGAAGAGATACAAAGATTTAAATTAAAATAAAACTTTGTTAGTTTAACTAAACCTTACATACTCATCAAATTTATTTAATTCTCTTAAGTTTCTTGTAGTAGCAAAGAACCTCTTTTCTGCAATATACAAGTTAGAGGGAATTTCAGGGGGGAATTTTGAAGCCCAAGTTAAACTTACGCAATATCCACGATCACAGGTTTTGCGAAGACCCCTGAGACTGCTCTTGTGCCGCTTGGTTTTCTGCGACCCTGGAAATGCTTTGTGCATCATCTGCAAAGCCGATAGTTTCTAAATTCCCCACAACAGAAGGTTCCATGTCTTGAATAAGAAGACTGGTTACTAACATAGATAGGATACCCTCAAAACTTTGGATAATCGTTCTTTTCGATTCCCCGCGCAACTTCCATCCCAGTTTAGTATTTATGGCTGTTTAACCACCCTCCAGCTGAATTACTTCACCAGCAAGTATTTGCCCATAAATATCACTCCCTATGAGGATTTCTATTTCCGGGTAACACTCACCAACATGTGAAATCTAAATTCGGTGTCTTTTTAATTCCTACAATAACGGACCTTTAGAAATGCGTGGTATCCCTCCACAAATGGTATTTTGATCTAGAAAACTAAACTGGTACACTTTGCTTTTCCCAACCGGGCTTATAGAATATCGCTTGTAAATTTTTGACGCTGTCCTTGTTCTCCCAAATAACGCATGAGTTAAATTCTTAAAGGAAGTGCTTTTCAGATTTAAAGATTGTAAAACGTAAGATAGCTGGGATCCACAATTCAAGAGGCACCTGACCACCTTCTTTACATTATCTGCAACTACTTCAACCATTAAAGTCATAAGAGTGACTTCATTCATACATAAAGGAGAGGACATTGTACTTTGTACTCTTATTGACTCTTTTCCCTTAGCCTTATTCTCCACCTTATTATCGCCTACACAAATAGCACTGAATAAACTGTGGACACTGCTTCAAAAATGCCCTGGTTTAAGGCAGCATTTTAATTTTCTTAATTTGCCTAATCTTTCCTTTAAGCACATCGATCGAGCTGTAAAACATTCTTTGCTTTCGTGAGATTTTCCGCAAAAAACACACTTTTGTTCTTTGATAGCAACTAGACTTGCTGCGCTCGCGATTGATTTTTTGGTCTTAACGTTTACATCTTTAGAATGTTCATCGCACGAAGTAGAAGAAATTTCAAATCCAGACCTGGCTAGTTTAACTCTCTGCTCTCCGTCGACCTCTTTACGCAAAAATTCCAGATTTGAGAGACGTGATTCTTGGTTAATGAACAAAATGCTTCTCTGGCATATCCGAAGCATCTCAGCCGACAGGCAAGACTCGATCATGGGATACAACCAGGAGACATCAGTATCTAGCGATAAACCTAAAGACTCTGGAGATCTGAGGTGGGACTCAATTTTGCCAAACAGTGACACTAGCGGCAAACGATCCTTCCCCTGCAAACGTACGTTTTGGATAATTAATTTTAACAATCCCTCACATATATCTCAGTTAAAATTTCCTTGTTGCCAAAACGCTCCTTAAACGCAGACAGAGCTTTTGGGTAATTTTCAGCTGTTAAAGGATAACTATCTATCAACTCACTAGTCCGAGTTCCTGGTAACATTGATTGAGCTAAATAATGAAATTTGTCAACGTCATTAAGTTCCTTATCCTCGTGGATCTTCTTAAATTGACCCCAAAATGTAAGGTATCTCAATAATTGCCCATCGAATTTTTTAATTTGAATTTTTGGCAATTTGTTTTTCATTAGAAGCGCTTTTGCTACTATCCGTGTTAGAACTTGTGTTGACACTACGGTCATCCGCATTATCTATACTCTCTTTCACTCGACGATTAAGCGTGATAAATTCATGTGAATATTCCTCGCAGCTTATAACTTCTGGTTCTAGATCATCCTCAGCGGCTTTCCCCTTAATCAATAAATCCAGTATTTCTGAATCGTAAGATTTTAACTCAGCAATTATCGTTTGTAATTTCACAATTTGTGTTTATGGATGACAACGCCCGTCCTCAACGTGCAAACGTCATAAGCGAATGCCTTCAATCGGAGGATATCGCCCGTATGGACTGGCCAGCATTCTCACCGGACTTGAATCCAGTAGAACACGTGTGGGATATGCTTGGCCGACGAGTTGCAGCCCGTCAACCTCCTTCTACATACCTACCAGAACTTTGGAGAGCATTGCTTTTTTAGTGGTGTAATATCCCCCAAGATCAGATCGATAATTTGATACTCAGCATGCCGAGGCGTTGTATGGACTGTATTGCATCGTGTGGGAGACATACAATGTATTAACAATCATACCAACCATGTAATATTGGTTTTTTGTAAATAGGTTTTTTTTTTGTAATTTGCTCCAGGGAGAAAAAATCGCTAATTGTTTTAATAAGATCAAACATATAGAATCTTTTTTTGCTCTTTACCTTTTGTTTAATAAATAAGCTTTACAAATAAGTCAAATTTGTTTTGCTTCTAACTCTTCCTTTGCCTGATTTTGCATTATCCTTAATTTATGGACATGAGTGTAAATAAAGAGAAGCAATTAAATCAACCAACTAAAAAAGCACACATAAATATCATCCTAAAAAACAAGTAAATACATATTCCGAAATATAAATTGCATGTCCTCGATTAAACTTCAGATGATCTATATGATTTTGAAGAGTAATAATTCAAATTATTCATGTCATTAAATAACATTAAATCATTTGCGAAGCAAAGTTTTTTAGAAATTATTGGTAGTACGAGGGTAAGTTGAAAAATAACTTTCCCCTGTCGACTGTGGTCAGAGTTGTGTATGAAAGTCAAAAAATAGAATGAGACATTAAAGATATGACATACCTTTATTTTATTATTCTCGTACGAGTACGTTGAGACATTTGTCATATCGCTTGATAAGCTTCAAAAAGTCCTCCAAGAAAAATTCAGGGCTTTGCATATGGAAGAAGCGTTGAACGGTTATGGGCGAAAGGTGACACAGCAGGAAAACGCGCAAGTCACCGATACACCATTGGGTAGAGGTCGCTGCAAATCAAGCAGATGGCGCTGTTGCAGTGCCTGGGCAAAGCGGAGACCAGCCTCTCATTTGAGCCCCGGTAGGTATGGAGAGAAGGTGCATTTTGAATTCGTGGTCAAAGGAGGAAGTGAGAGCGGTTATCCGCCATGAATGGGCACGTGGAGTATCAGGAACAGAAATTCATAACCGCCTCGTGGAAGTTCATGGTCCAGGTGTGATGTCGAAGGAAATGGTGCGGAGATGGTGCCACACATTCATTGATGGACGTCAGCAAGTGGAGGACATACCGAGAGCTGGAAGGACGCGCACGGCCACTACAGATGAAAATGTTAGGAAGGTGGATGACATGATTAGAGCGAACCGGCGTATCACCATCAATGAAGTAGCGGGAGAACTTGGAATCTCCCATGAGCGAGCTCAAAACATCATCCACGACATTCTTCAATACAGAAAAGTGTCAGCACGATGGGTGCCCCGACAATTGACCTCGACACACAAGGAACAACGCATGGGAAAGGCGCTTTGGAAGCAATACTGAAGGGAAACAAGCCCTTCAACGCTTCTTCCATATGCAAAGCCCTGATTCTTTCCTGGAGTTTTGAAGCTTATCAAACGATATGACAAATGTCTCAATGTACTTAGTACCTATGTGGAAAAATAAAGGTATGTCATATCTTTAATGTCTCATTCTATTTTTTGACTTTCATACACAACTCTGACCACAGTCGACAGGGGAAACTTATTTTTCAACTTACCCTCGTATTATCCACTTATTGTTTCTTAAGTTAAGTACACGTTTAATTTATATACCTAAGTTTATATTATCAGTGAAGAGTTCTAGGCTTGCATTCTGCTTGTCTAGGATTTACGACTGATTCCTTCAAACCAGTCCAAAGAGGCTGCCAATAACAACTCACTGATTTTCGCACCTTACAGATACTTTTTTTTTGTGGAAAAAAAGTTTTGTATTTTTTGGAAAAGAGGATGTGTATTTAAAGAGAAATTTTCATTTGATTTTGTGTGATCTATACCCACAATTAGAAATTCAAAGCATAAAGAACAATGCTAAGCTTTTTATGTTTCCTTCCTATACTGCAATTATATCGTCACGGGCTTCCTGCAAGCAAATGTGTGTCACTTATTGATCATTATTTTTTGCATAGTTATATTGTATCTTAAGGAAAAACATATTGAGAAAATTTGACAAATGCAGAAATTTTTTCGATATAATTAGGGTGTTTTAGCTATTGAGAATTCTACGAATGCATCGGTAAGTCTGTTAACGCACCAAGCAATTTACGGCATGAAAAGGGCTGCGGGTAGAAAAGTGAAGCAGTGACCAAGTCGGTTTTTTCAAATCTCAGCTTTTTATGAATCTAGTATTAAGACTTCAAAGGCTTACTGTGACTTTTAAGTATCATTACAGAGAACATTTGCTAAATTTTATATTACATGAAAACAGGCAGACAAAAATTACAGAGATTTTTTTAACCACAAAAGGAGTTCGAATTTTTTTTCTCTTAATAATGAAAGGTAAGAGTGCTGCAAGATATTTTGTACTTTTTTCAAAAAGTTATTTTAAGAGTTGCTTCAATTTGCCAATTAAAAATTTATGACTTAGTTTCTACATTGCGAATTCAAAATTCATAACTCAGTTTCTACAGAGGCTGTTCGCACACTTTTTTGACGACTTTTAGTGTAATTTCAGAAATATTTTAAACTGTTATGTTTTAAATATTCTATTTGATAACTTTTATTCTTTACTATCTTTATACACTGTAATTCTCAAAACAATGCAGCCTTTTGTACTATCGGAACAAGTATTTTATCTATTGCTCTCGAACAACTTTCCGAAGTCTAAGGAGGTTGTAGGTCGACGTTTAGATAACCCACCTTTTAAAAGTCTAAAAGAACAAAAATACGTTGGTGATATATCAGAAGATTTAGTAGGGATATGAGTGAAGGGTATGGTTTTGATAACCGTTTCTTGTTCCATTTTTGTAGTAGATTTGAAAGTGTCTCTGCTTGCTTTGTCTTGATGCAGGTCTACTGATTGATCGCACCATGTGTAAAGAGAAGGTATTTCATATTTGAAAATTGGGTTTAAAATATGTTTTTGATGAAATATGGAGTTGATTTTAACATTTTTCTGCAATCTCTTTATTTTTAATTTGCCTTATATGAAAAACCAACAACAATCCCAAATCTTTTAAAGAAACTTTCTTTAGATTGAGCCCCTTTTTAAGATTTATTTCTCGTCTTTGCTGATAATGAATGGATCTATTTTTATTGCAATCATTTAAGCATAGCCAATCGTCTACTGTGACAACATTTTTTCATTTTTGCCGGGATAAAGGTTTCTCATGAAGAATTCTGCAGCGCGTTCTCCGTTTGGCATATGTCGTGGAGGAAGACGATGAACATTATTTTTTTCTCCTTTTTAAGATTCAAATCAACACTAATCACTTTGTTTGCAGTAGATAATGAGCATTTTAATGATTTTTCAACTGTCTTTTGAATTGGAGGTTTTTTTTTCATCATTAAAGATCTTACTTTTGCAGCATTTGAAACATTCTGTTTTTTACTATAGGTATTTAGAACAATTTTTTCACTTGAAGCTAAATTTTGACGCTTTTTTTCCTTTGTTGTTGACGACATTACCTATCGTAGCTTTAGTCGTTGAAAATGCATGGCTTTTACAACTTCTTTTAATAACTAGATACGAACAATTTTTTTCGGAAAAACACAAACATAGCCTTACAACCATTGCTTCTTTAAATGCGATATTCTGCATAAAAACAAAACTGTCAAGTAGCAGACGATAATTTGTACTTCTAAAAATATAATTGCAGTTAAAAACATTTCCTAGCAGAAGATCTTTACAGCAACGCAAAATCGTCTAAAAATGTTCGAACAACTTCTGTAAACAAGCTAAGTTATGAACTTGTTGCAAAAGTTCTTAGTGTGTATATTAGCTAAATCGTTTGGAAACTACATTTCACGCCATTTTATAATAGGAACATTATCCCCTTCTCTCAAGAGCTGTTTTCCTTGGATGTGATAAAGCTGTTGATGATTTGCTGAGAATTGGAGAAAATGTAAATGCTCAAACAACCGTAAGTCTTTTCGTAATTTAATTGCAAATATCAAATGCACAGTACTTTGTATCTGTACAAAGCAAAATTCGTATTAAACGTTTCATTTTAAAACCATAAAATCTTATGTAAAGTTGCTAAGAATAAATGTGTTGCTAAAATAATAGTTCGGTAAAGATTGAATGAAATGAGTACGCTATAATGATATGGACGCATACAGCTATGGACGCTGGAATGTTTATTGCTTTTCTATGAGTTTTCCAGAGTATTAAATTCAATTAATCCTTTTATCAAATGTTAGATTCTACCACAGCTTGAAAATATTTAAAAAGTTCAGAAGTTTTATTTTATTATTTTTTTAATTCTTTCCTTTTGTTACTTCCTTGTGCGGAGTAAGGAAAGTATTGTGACTTCGAAAAATTTCGGATATCATATGTCAACGAAAATATCCATTTTGGACGCTGTCGAGCCCAATTAAACGATGTTTTTGTGTGACATCTGTACGTACGGCCAGGAGAAAGAATCTTTTTTCGAAAACGGATTGCAAAATGGATTCAGAAGAGAATTTTTTCGTGACATCTGCACGTACGTTTGTGTGTGTTACGCATAACTCAAAAATGAGTAGCCGTAGAGCGTTGAAATTTCGCATATGGGACTATTACAACATTTAGTTGTACATCTCTCTTTTTGGTTTCCATCGGCAGCACCAAACACACACACACACCCACATATATAT